>PVJD01001970.1:140814-227350 GCA_004026545.1 Mormoops blainvillei | reverse complement strand
CCGCCCTGGGTCAGCACCCGGCGAGGCTCGCAGGCCGGCGACAGCGGCGCGCGGTCGGCCGGTATCCCTCCCCGGGGGCTGAGGAAGACTGCCGAGCCCCCAGCCGGGGCGGAGACTCACCTGCCGGAAGCGGCAGCTGCGGCGGCCGCAGGCGCGGGGGCGACCGAGGGGGCCGCCGGGCCGGGCTGAGCGACTCGGCTGCCCGGGCTGCAGCGGCCCCTGTCGGAGACCGAGACCTGGCCGGGCTCCGGAGCGGTGGGGCGCCGTTCCCTGCTCTTGTTCATCATTAACGTTTGTGTCTTTGCTTTTCTCGTTTTGGAGGACGGCGGGGCGGGAGACTGCGCAGCGCCTTGTCTGGTCTTTCTGAGCCTCTCAGCTACGTCGTGAATTACTGCCTACTCTTTATCTTACCCTGCAGCGGGAGCACACAACCCAGAACAGAGCATTTCACTCTTTGGGGCTTGCCCAGAAACGTCAGTTTTCCAGGGACGGTTAATTCGGCTCCCAGGCTAGCTCACCAAACCTGAGTGCTGGTGCTGACATCCTTACCCGGGGTCCGAGGGAAAGTTTCAGGACCTTTAGGACTCAGTGATGCCTATCTGATTTCCCTTAAAATCGGGCATCCTTCTTTTTCTTTAATTCGGGCTTACCTCCAGCACTACTCTTCCTAGACTGTAATTGTTTTGAGGCTTGCCATTGGTGCAAAAAAAATATTACATTAACATTTATTTTCCCAATGAAACTTCAATCACCTCCCACAGTTTCGGTGGAGTTTGAGCCCCTTTTGGAACCCCTTCTGCCCCTGCCGTTTTCCCATGACATGTATGTAGAATTTACTTTGTGCCAGACACTTCTAGGAACATCACATGTATTAAGCAAATTAAATTTTCCCCACCACTTGATATAACAGATTTTGCTGTCTCCACTTTACAGACAGGGAAACAGGCCTATGGAGGTTAAATCATTGACCCAGGCAAAAAAGCTGTTGAATATAGAGCTGGGATTTGAACCTGACCTGCCACCACATATTACTGCCTCTCATTAAAGTTACTGTATTGTTGTTCCATTGTCGTTTGTGCTTATGATTAAGGATTAACCATCAAGTATTAATCCTTTCCTTCATTCGGACATTAGGGAGCAGGGAGTGGGGGAGGCCCAGTGCCCTCACTGCAACTGTCCGTGGTCTGAAGGGCCACTATGTAGCACCCACAAGTTGGGCCACCCCTGAGGCATGGCATTACATCAAGGTCCAGGAGTCCAGCAACTGCAGCTACCCACCACCTCACCCTTCAGCCCCATCCTTTCCTCCAGGCTTGGAAGAGCTAAGTCTTCCTCACAAGTGTCAGGCTACAGCCTCTTCTCTTCTTGAGGCATCAGCCACCCTTCTTTCCATCCTTCAAGCAAGTCCAGCTTAGTGTTTTAATGTCCGTGTCCTTCCAAAAGAAAAGCTGTTCTCTCTTCCTGGAACGTTATTTTTTCCTGTTCCCTCCATAACAACTCTTCTCATCCTTCCAGTCTCAGCTCAGTTGTCACTTCCTCAAGGAAGCCTTCTCTGACCCTGGGTCCCCCTCCCCCTACTTAGTGAGGTCCTTCACCCCTGTCCCTGATGCAGGCTCTTATAGCACCACAACAGCTAATCCCAGTCAAAATTTCAAATGTATTTCTGTTTATTTGATTAAATTTTCTCTCCTATACAGTAAACTCACTGAAGGTGACTCTTTTGTTTATATTTCTCACCATGATATTTCCAGTCTGTTATAGTGCTTGATAGATGCTCAATGTTTTAATTTATTTAATATGTATTAAATGAATGAAACGACCTCACAGAAAAAGCAGGGCAGAACTCAGAGGACAATAGCTTGGCTCTCTTTACTAAAATGATGAAGCAGCCCTGGCTGGGTAGCTCAGTTGGTTGAAGCGTCATCCTGAGATGCCAAGGTTGCAGGCTCAAAATGGTCAGGGCACATACAAGAAGCAAACACTGACTGCGTAAATAAATGGAACAACAAATCGATGTTTATCTCTTTCTCTAAAAATCAATATATTAAAAAATATTAACAAAATGAAGAAGCAAATTACTTTCTATTGTTTATTGTTTCTAAATACCTAGCAGCACAAAACAAAAATAAGCAAAAAACAGTGGATCAATAACTCGCACTATTTACAGAGGTTTTCCTGGGATAAACAACTAGGTGATGAGAAGAGTTAGCAGTGCCCTGGCTGGGTACCTCAGTTGGCTGAGCGTCATCCCGATACGCCAAAGTGGCAGGTTTGGTCCTGGATCAGGGCACATATATGAATCAATCAATGAATATGTAAATAAGTAGAACAACAAATCGATGTCTCTCTCCCTCTCCCTCTCCCTCTTTCTCTCCTTCTGTCCCTCTCCCTCTCTGCCTCTCCCTTCCTCTCTCTCTAAAATAAAAAAAATTAAAAAATTAAAAGTTAGCAGTGCATGTCCTGGCAAGGCAGTACTGCCACCTTCTCTAAGTGAAATCAGACATACCACCCTTTACCTCTGGAAAGAGAACCTCCTTCCTCCGTGACCCTATATCCTCTCAGAGTCATCAACTTTACTGATTGTCATGCTGCTGCCCCTCAGGGGCGAACTGTCTTCTGTAAGCCTCTGGTCCAAATATAAACACGGATATAAACACTTGTGCTTGCTGTCTTTTACTGATTCATTTATTTTCACACATCAAAAGAAATCTGAAACTTTCTAAGGCTTTTACTTCAAACAAAGAGAGAACAACAAAGAAAATAGACATTGAGCTCCCTAAACTACAAGACACGTAAATAGATCCAGAAATTGTGTGACGTCCCAGCCCCACTAGATTCTGTATTTCCCACCTCCAGCTGTTTCAAGAACATGCCAATGTAACATCACCACACACCTCTCTTGGGCCCTTTGTGGAGCAAAAGAGAGCAAGACCGTGTCTGCACAGCTTTTCAGGTTCTTTAGGTTCCAGAGTGAGGCCAGAGTAGTGGCTACCACGAAGAACGACCCTGCGCTAAGACAGATACCACACAACAGCAGCCCAGGTGTGTGTGTGGCTCTCACCTCCATCAGCCAGTCAATACATCTGCATGTAACACGGCCGCATATAATACAACAACAATGCCCACAGCCCACACTTATGAAGTAAAATTGACACAAACAGCTGAACTGTGAGTGATGGTGGACAGGAAATGAGGGGTGCAGGTGTTTGCATGCTCTGTTTTGAGGAAGGCAATGTTGTCTGGGGGTGGTGAAGACACAGCCTTTCGGTGGTTCGATGGTGGGGCGTGGGGGAGGCCGTATCCAAGAGTCCTGTTCTTTCTATTCATGTTTTAAACATCCCATTTGTTTTCTGGTATTTTGGGCGGACGCAATATCTTTTATCTTTTTAAAGATATTGGAAGAATGACACTATGTCCCCACTGCCCCACTCTCTTTGAGACGGGGTCTTCTTGTATCCATCTTGATCTGCAGGTGCATTCCTCCTGTTATACCTTCATTCATCCTTGATAAACTGCCCAAGTGTTTACCTGTGAATGGCAGGTATGGGGTGGGGGGGAAAGACAGTTAAGTGGGGAAAGTCCATGCTTAAGGACATATCTCCTGAGACCCCTCTACCCTGCTCCTTGGTCTCCATGATACTTCAAGGATGAGGATCAAAGTCTCAGCAGGTTTCAAATGCTAATTCTTCCTCATGGGAGACCTGTATGGTATTTTTTTTTTTTTTGGTGGCGGGGGAGGAATTCTTTTAACCATAGTTCCCTTGACATAGATGAAGATTCCTCAGCATCTGGACATCTTGGTATGTTTGAACCTTTCTGGCTGAATCCATCTCCCTCCTGGCAGAAGACCTATGGGACAGGATTCTTTCCAAGAAAACTGCTAACCAACTCCCTTTCCACAAAACCACATCCAGACCATGAAAAATGTGCATAAATCCTTTTCCTGCCAAACTCTGGAAATGAAGGCATTCCCAAACACAAACTTAACTGTCTTTGCTCTCCCCACTCAGACCCATCTAGCTGTATCTTCACAACTTCAGGCTTTTCTCAGGTACATACTGGGTATCAGTCTTTGAGTCCCTCCAGCTCCAAAGGACACAGGTCAAACTCTCTGGCTTACTGAAGCCCTCCTCACTTAGCTTGAGGTGAGGACAAAAGCTTCCCTCTGCTCCCCATGAAGATACAGGTAAAACACCTACATTTTATCAGCCATACCTAAAGAATGCCTTTCCGTTTACGTGCCTGAGGGTGGGTGAGGCATTAATGATGCACACCAGTAACAATAGCTACTATTCACTGGGTTTTCTGTAAGTGCTAGACACTGTTCTGAACGCTTTCCATGGGTTAGTATCATCTCCTTGAATCCTCACCATTTGGTGGCGGCTTTGATCATCTATATTTTATAGATGAGGAAACTGAGCCCTGAAAAGATCTTCCCATGGTCATGAGATGGTTAGGACCGATCAGGATTTGGACCCAGGCTTTCTGGGGCCTGGGCACAGGCTGTTGGCCGCGGTGCCCTTCTACACATGAGTGGTCAAGCACCTCTCTTTAAAAGGTGGGGCGATTCTCAGCTATTTCATTCATAGCCTTCTGAACCAAGGCCAAAAGTGTGAGAGAACCAGAAACATTGCCTACAATATTTAAAAAAAAAAATTTTTTTATTGATTGATTTTAGAGAGAGAGAGGAAGGGAGAGAGAAATATTGATTTGTTGTTTCACTTATTTATGCATATTATTGGATGATTCTAGCATGTGCCCTGACAGGTAATCGAACCCACAACCTTGGCATATTGGGGTGATGCTCTAACCAGCTGAGCTACCCTACCAGGGCTGCATATAATATCTTGATACCCATTTCTTGTGAAATTATTCCTCAATGTTTTCTCATTGGAAATTAAATTACTGAAGTTAACCAAAGGACCTGCTCATTTCAAAAACGTCTTCTTTACGTGAAGAATCCAGGAAAACAAATGCTAAGACAGTGACTAGGAGGCCAAAAGCTAATGAACATGGGGTGAAAAAAAGAAGTGTCCGATACTATACTGCTTCAAATTGATGGAAGATTTGGCCACCTCTAGCTTAATCTCATCCATCCACCCATCCATTATGCATCAAACACTAGCTAGGCCTTCGTTTAGAGCTATGGATAAGAACTAAAACCTAAGCAATAATGACTGTGCGTGAATGAAATAATAAAATTCTGCCAACAAATATATTGTTTTGTCTTTTGCCCTTAGCCTATATCCAAAATTTAGACACTAAAATTTAGCATTTGCTTTTTTGGGGGAAAAGGGGACTCTGTAAACAGGTCTATTTGGTACCTAGTGTAAAAGTGAACATTCTCCCTAAGAGCACAAAGTATTCTTTAATAACCCCCCATCAGAGTCTTCAAGTTTAAATATGATTTGATGAGATGTCAAGGCAATCGCTCCTAATTACCAAACTCCACTGGACTACTAGGAACAAAATACATCTTCCAAAAAAAAAAAAAACAAAACAAAACAGTAAAGGTGCATCTGGTTTCAGTTTAGTACAACAGACACTTGTCCATTTTTATCATGTTTTTGGTATATATTTATTTTATAAGCATATTTGATCACTCGCTCTACCCAGTTTGTGATAATCACTGGAGTATGTACAGAAATGTATTTCAGGTCATTCTACAGGGCTTAAAAATCTAGTCTCCATCACTTCCGTTTTAGCATCTTGAGCTTCAGGTATTCAGCTTTTAAGATGAGACTAATGTGCCCTTTCTAACTGGACTGCTGTGAGGAATAAGTGAAATAATGTATGTACAGTATTTAACATAGTGCCTAGAAAACAGTAACACCCAACAAGCAGTTGCTATCAATTTATTACTTTCCAAAACTAGTTTATGCTTTCACTTTGTAGATTAATTTTGAAAGAATGCCTGAGTTATTATTTCCAATCATTGACCCCCTTATCCTTGCCTTCTTTCATCAGCCTCCTTGAAAAAGAGACAGTACATCAATCCTCCTGGAAAGGTAGGAAGCAATTATTAACTGGATTCTGAATTGTGCCTTATGGCAAATAGGTGTGATTCAAGGGCCAAGTATCAGTAATACTGGAAGCTTATTAAAAATGCAGAATCTCAGGCTCCCACCCTGGAACTCTCAATTATTCTGCATTTTAAGAAAATCCCTAGGTGATTCCTATGAACTTTAAAGTTTGCGCTACTGCCATTGTTTACCTACCAGCACATGGAAAGTTAGTATAAATAGCCGCTTCAGCCCAGAAAGTCATGCCTTGGCCGGGTAACTCACTTGGTTGGAGCATTGTCCCTATAAGCCAAGGTTTCCAGTCTGATCTCTGGTCAGGGCGCAAACGAGAGTGAACCAATGAGTGCATAAATAAGTGGAACAACAAGTCAATGTTTCTCTCTCTCTCTCCATTTTTCTCTCTCTCTAAAAAAATTAATAAATAAAAATCAATAAATTAAAAAAAAAAGAACGTCATAGCATCCTTGTTCTTGCCCAATGGAAAACTGGTCAGTTTTCACTTGAAACCCAAAACTAGAAATTGTATTTCTCATCAAAAGAGCAAATAGCCCTGCCTGGTGTGGCTCAGTGGATTGAGTGCTGGTCTGTGAACCAAAAGGTCGCTGGTTCTATTCCTGGTCAGGGCACATGCCTGGGATGTGGGCCAGGTCCCCAGTTGGGGGTGTGGGAGAGGCAACTCATCCATGTTTCTCTCACACATTATTGAGGTTTCTCTCGCCTTCTTTCTCCCTCCCTTTCCCTTTCTCTAAAAATAAGTAAATAAAATATTTTTTTTTAAAGATCAAATAAAACACCATTCTTTATTTCAGTGCATGCAGGAGATGCAGAATGCTCATCTACAGAGCAAAGAGTATTGAATTTAGGGGGGAAAGCTGAGTACTGAAGATGCTGAAGCAATTTTCTCTAGGCGTAAATAATTAGTGGCTGGTGTTTCTAAAGTTTCCTTGGAAATGTGATTGATAAAATGTCCAGTTAAAAAGGGTTCTGAATAACTTTTCAAATTTCTGAACATTTTGCCTTTCTTCCAGAAATATGTGAGTTTCATTTGCTCCACATCCTTTTGGGCACTGACATTGCCAGTATTTTTTAAAAGCATTATAATACATGTATGGTGGGATTTCACTGTAGTTTTAATTTACACTTCTACAGTCAATAACTATGTTGAACATCTTTTCACATACTATATGCTATCTAACTCTGGTGAAGTGTCTCTTGCAATATTTTACCTATTTTAAAAATTAGATTGTTCATTTTCTTTTTTTTAGATATATTTTATTGATTATGCTGTTACAGCTGTCTCTTTTTTTCTCCCCTTTATTCCCCTCTGCCCTGTACCCATCTTCCCACCAGCATTCCCCCCTTAGTTCATGTCCATGGGTCGCACATATAAGTTCTTTGGCTTCTCCCTTTCCCATATTATTCTTAACCTCTCCCTGTCTATTTGGTACCTACCATTTATGCTTCTTATTCCCTGTATCTTTTCCCCCATTCTCCACCATCCCTCTTGCTTCTGATAACCCTCCATGTGATCTCCATTTCTGTGATTCTCTTCCTGCTCTAGCTGTTTGCTTAGTCTGTTTCTGTTTTTATATTTTTAGGTTCAGTTGTTGATAGTTGTGAGTTTGTTGTCATTTTACTGTTCATATTTTTTATCATCTTTTTCTTAGGGAAGTCCCTTTAACATTTCATATAATAAGAGCTTGATGATGAACTCCTTTAACTTTACTTTATCTGGGAAGCACTTTATTTGCCCTTCCATTCTAAATGATAGCTTTGCTGGATAGAGTATTCTTGGGCATAGGTCCTTGTCTTTCATGACTTTGAATACTTTTTTCTAGCCCCTTCTTGCCTGTAAGGTTTCTTTTGAGAAATCAGCTAATAGTCTTCTGGGAACCCCTTTGTAGGGCACTCTCTCCTTTTCTCTTGCTGCTTTGAAGATCCTCTCTTTACCTTTAATCTTGGATAATGTAATGATGATGTGCCTTGGTGTGTGCTTTCTCGGGTCCAACTTCTTTGGGACTCTCTGAGCTTCCTGGACTTCCTGGAAGTCTATTTCCTTTGCCAGATTGGGGAAGCTCTCCTTCATTATTTTTTCAGATAAGTTTTCAATTTCTTGGTCTCCCTCCTCTCCTTCTGGCACCCCTAAGATTCAGATGTTGAAGCATTTAAAGTGGTCTCAGAGGTTCTTAAGCCTCTCCTCATTTTTTTTGAATTGTTTCTTCATTCTGTTCTGCTCCAAATCATTGATTTGAGTCCCAGTTTCCTTCTCTTCACTGTTGGTTCCCTGTATATTTTGCTTTATTTCACTTTACATAGCCTTCACTTTTTCCTCCATTTTGTGACCATACTCAACCATTTCTGTGAGCATCCAGATTACCAGTGTTTTGAACTCTGCATCCGTTAGTTTGCCTATCTCTTCATTGCTTAGTTCTATTTTTGGAGCTTTGATCTGCTCTTTTGTTTGGGCCATATATATATATCTTTTGTCTCAGTGCGCCTATTACATTTGAGGGGCGGAACCTTAGGTATTCACCTGGATGGGGCAGCCCACGTCACTGCCTTGTGGTGTTGTATGTGGGGCAGGGGTCAGAGAAGGAACAATGCCCTTTGCTCAGCTCTCGGCTGGCTCTCATTCACTTTCCCTGCTACCCACAAGCAAATGGGGTGCTTCTGGTGCTGATTCCTGAGTGGCTGGGTTTGTGTAGATTCTAGGACCCTATGGGTCTCTCAAATGAATTCTAGGACCCTATGGGTCTCTCAAATGAAATGAAATGAATGAGGCCCGGAGTTTCTCCTGCCACCGCAACCCCCACAGGTTTTTACCAGTAAAGGTTTTGAGGCTTTCTTTTACCACACTAGAACCCCAGGTTGCATGGTCTCTCTCACTCCCCAGTTGTTCTTCCCAGTTTATCTGCACATAAACGTGGAACTGCCTGGTCCACCAGCCACTGCCCAGCCGGGCATCCTCTCTGCCCCGGCTGCCTGTCTCTGCGCCCCCTACCAGTCTGGATGAATGTTTCTTCTTTAACTCCTTGGTTGTCAGACTCCCATACAGTTTGATTTTCTGGCAGTTCTGGTTATTTTTTGCATTTAAATTTGTTGTTGTCCTTTTGGTTGTGTGAGGAGACAGAATGTATCTACTGATGCATTCTTGGCCATCTCCATCTTGGCCAGAAGTCTGCAATGAAATTATTCATTTTCTTGTTATTAAATTGTGAGAGTTCTTTATCAAATATGTGTCTTGCAAATACTTCCTGTCTGTGGCTTCTCTTTTCATTTTCTTAGGAGCATCTTTCGAAGAGCGGAGGATTTTTAATTTCTTTTTAAATTCTCACCTGAAGATACGTTTATTGATCTGAGAGAGAGAGGGAGGGAGAGGGGGAACAGAGAAGGAGGGGAGAGAGAGAGAAACATTGATATGAGAGAGAAACATTGACTGGCTGCCTCCTACACGTGCCCTGACCCGGAATGGACCCCGCAACCTAGGTATGTGCCCTGACTGGGAATCAAACTCATAACTTTTTGGCGCGCAGGATGATGTTTCAACCAAATGAGCCATCTGGCCAGGGCAGATTTTTAATTTTGATGAAGTCTAATTTACAACTTTTTCTTTTACCTCTTGTGATTTGATTTCTGTGTCCTAAGCAATCTTTGCCTAAACCCACGTTGCAAAGATTTTTCTTCTGTTTTCTTCTAGAAGTGCATTTCCTAGTATGGTAGGCACTAGTTAAATGTGGTTACTTGAATTTAAATTAATTAAAATCTAATAAAATAAAATAAAATTATTTAGTTCCTTAGCGATATCAGTCACATTTCAAGTTTTCACTAGCCACATATGTCTATTGGCCACTATATTGGACAAAAATATAAATAAAAGACAGCAGGATAATAAACATTTCCATCATTACAGAAAGCTGTATTGGAAAATGTTACTGCAGAAGTTTAATAGATCTGGGTTTTACATTTAGATCGTGATCCATTTGATCCAGAAATCTCCTTCTTGGGTATTTCAATTAAAATGCAAACATGTGCACAGAAACATCTCAAAGCTAATGTAACAGCAACTGTATTTTTAAATGCCAGAACCTAAAAGCTACCGAAATGTCCATCAATTGTGAATGGGTAAACATATTGTGATACAGCCTCATAATGAGATACTACTAAGCCATAACAAGGGACAAGTGAATAACATGCAACAGTATGGATGAATCTCAAAGGTATCATGTTAAGTGAAAAAAACCTAACTCGAAAGGCTACATACTGTTCGATTTCATTTATATCACATTCTGGAAAAGACAAATGGTAAGCACAAAAATCAGATCAGTCGACAGGTGATGTGGGTGGAATAAGGGATTGACTACAAAAAAACATGAGATAGAAATATTCTATGTCTTCATTATAAAGGGGATTGTATGACTATATACAATAAATTTGTCAAAACTCATAAAACTGGACACTTCAAAAGGATGAATTTTACTGTATATAAACTATATATCAATAAATCTGACTTTAACAAACAGCTTTAAACAAAAAAGGTGGGTATAGGCTTATAGTTATTTATTGCTGTGTAACAAACTCTGACAAAACTTAGCAGCTTAAAACAACAAACATTCGTTATCTCACAGTTTCTGTAGGCCAGGAGTTTGGGAGCAGCCTAGCTGTGCGGTTGCGGCTCAGGATCTCTCATAAAGTTGCAGCTAAGATGTCAGCTGGAGCTATTGTCACCAGAAGGCTTGACTGGCGCTGGGGAATCTTCATGCTAAGCTACTTCTGTTTTCTTCACTTATAGAAACTGTGAGATAATAAAAATTCTTGTTGTTTTAAGCCACTAAGTTTTGGGTTAACTTATTACACAGAAATAGACTAGCAATACCCATATCTGTGGTAGAGAGAAAATGGGAAGGACCCAAAAACACAGAAATAACTTAGTGCCTAGAGGGGTTTGGTAGCACATGTAGCCTCTGAACTCTGAGCTCAGCCGGGAATCTTGAAGGCAAAGGACAAGTTGCTCAACTAGGCAGGGTTAAAGATGGGTTCCCCTAATGTTCTTGGGAACAGGACAATTAGGTACAAGATGAGAAGAAAGTAATGGGCACTCTCGAGACTTTCTGTATGCTCAGGCTTTATCCTTGTCCAGGTCCTATAAAATAGCTCATCCACCCCATGTTGATGTGCATGGTAGAAGGTACCACCAAGAAAGTCATAGCTGGTGAACTGGCAGGTGAATGACAGTTCAAAAAAAAAAAAAGAGTAATAACTACAGAGCCTTTAAGCGTGAATTTATCTTAAGAGAAGAAAAAGTCAGGCATGCTGAGCAGGACTCAGCAATAAGCCTGAGGTTAGGAAAGGACCCGCAGTTTCAGGTAGAGCACAGTGATCATTACATGAGCCTGCCCCAGGCCAGTCCCCTTGATTACATTTGAGATCTAAAGAGGAAGGAGCTTGTGTAAACTGAAACCATTCACCTCATTAAACTCTATGTGCCTGGGGCTGAAGCTCTCTCCTAGGGGCTTCTAGGATTGTCAGCCAAGAGTGGAGGATTCATGAGTCATTACCCATTACACAGGAGAAATGACATGTGAACGGTGGCCCAGGTAGACTGTTGAGCCACGGGTATGGCTGAGTCATCTTGCTGAAATGGGCAGTGGCATGAGGAGCTTGGAAATGGTGCAAATATATGAAGGCAGACGAACACCAACACTTGGAAAAAACCACCCTGGAATCCTGTAGTTACACAGGTGTGAGCTCTTTGGCTACAAAAGAAGTGTGCAAGTGGTAAAGCGGCTTATTTGTACCCTCAACTGGTGAGGTCTGGGGACATTACAGTTATAGAAGAAGAGCAGTCTGGTTCTTAATTGCAGCAACAAGAAAGTAATTCTGGTTCACTTGATTAGAAAAAAATGAATTCATCTGAAGAGATATTGGATAAATAACTTTACTGTAATTTGTTAATTGATAACAAGATAAAATTATGCAAATTGTGACATCAAAAACATAAAACATGGGGAGGGGTCAAATAAAAATGGAGAGCTTTAGAGTGCGTTCGAACAAGTTGTTATCAACCTAAAATACATTGTTATAAACATAAGTTGTTTTGTGTAAGCCTCATGGTGACAACAAAGCAAAAACCTACAGTAGAGACACAAAACATAAAGAGAAAGAAACCTGAGCATACCACTACAGAAAATTTTCAAATCACAAAAAAGAGCGAGAAGAAGAAAAGCAAGAATTATATAACAGCCCTAAAACACTTACTAAAATAATAATAATTTCATACTAGTCAATAATTACTTTAAATGTAAATGAACTAAATGCTCCAATCAAAAAACAGGGCAGCTGAAAACAAACAAACAAACAAATAAGACCCAGCTATTTGCGGCCTATCAGCAACTCACTTCAACTTTAAAGACACACACACACCCTGACAATGAAGGGATGGAGAAGATACTCCATGCAAATGGAAACCAAAAGAAAGCTGGAGTATCTTTCTTACATCAAACAAAATAGACTTTAAGTCAGAGACTGCAGTAAGAGACAAAGAAGGGCATTATATAATGGTAAAAGGGCCACTCCAAACAGATATAACATGTGTAAGGATTAATGCATCCAAAGTGGAAGCTCCTAAATATATAAGGCAAATATTAACACACCTAAAGAGAGAAATAGCACTACAATAATATAGGGGACTTTAATACCCCACTTTCATCAATGGATAGATCATCTGGATAGAAAAACCAACAAGGAAGCATTAGACTGAAACAACATATTAAACCAGTTGGACTTAACAGACATATGGAAAACATTTCATATGCATTTGTCTCAGGTGCAATTGGAAGATTCTTCATGATAGATATCAGGATGATAGATTATTCAATAAACTTTAGAAGACTAAAATCCTAGTAAACATCTTTTCTGACCACAATGGCATGAAATTAGAAACCAATTACAAAAGAAAACTGGAGAAATCACAAACGTGTGGTGATTGAACAACATGCTCATAACAACCAATGGGTCAAAGAAGTATCAAAAGCGAAATCAAAAACTATCTTGAGACAAATGAAAATGGAGACACAACGTACCAACACTTATGGGATGCAGCAGAAGCAGTTCTAAATGGGAAGTCCATAGTGATACTTGCCCACATTAAGAAACAAGAAAGACCTGAAACAAATAAGCTAATTTTACACCTACAGGAACTAGAAGAGGAACAAACTAAACCAAAACTTAGGAAGAAAACACCAAATATCATAGTGGAAATAAATGAAATAGAGACTAGAAAGGTAACAGAAAAGATCAATGAAACCAAGAGCTATTTTTTTAAGGATAAATCTAGATAAACCTTTAGCCATCCTGCCAAGAAAAGATGAGAGAGAACTCAAATAAGTAAAATCAGAAATGAAGGAGCCCTGGCTGGTATGGCTCAGTGGATTGCGTATTGGCCTACAAACCAAAAGGTTGCTTGTTCAAGTCCCAGTCAGGGCACATGCCTGGATGGTGGGCCAGGTCCCCAGTTGGGGGCATGCAGGAGGCAACCAGTTTGATGATGTTTCTCTCACACATTGATGTTTCTCTCCCTCTCTTTTTCCCTTCCTCCCTCTCTCTAAAAATAAATAAATAAAATCTTTAAAAAAAAAGAAATGAAAGAGATGTTGTAACCGATATCATAGAAATACAAAGGATCATAAAAGTCTGCTATAAATAATTCTATTTCAATAAATTGAGTAACCTAAAAGAAATGGATAAGTTAATAGAAACATACAACCTACCAACCTACTGAATCATGAAGAAGTAGAAAACCTGAAGAGAACAATTACTAGTAAAGAGACTGAATCAGTAATTACAAACCTCTCAACAAACAGATGCCCAGGACCATATGGATTCACTGGTGTTTCCGCCAAGCATTTAAAGAAGAGTTAACATCAATCCTTCTCAAACTCTTCCAAAAAATTGTAGTGAAGAGAATACTTTCAAATTCATTTTCTATCAGCATTACCTTGATACAAATAAAGGATGCTACAAGAAAACAAAATTGCAGTCTAATATCTCTGATGAACTCAAATGCAAAAATCCTTTAAAAAATCTTAGCAAACATAATTCAACAACACATTAAAAGGATCATACTCCACGATGATGCAGAATTTATTCCAGGGAGGCAGGGATGGTTCAACATCCACAAAAGTAATCAACTTTCAATGTGACATACCACATTAATAACATGAAGGATAAAAAAAAAATCATATGATCTCAATAAATGCAGAAAAGGCCTTTGTTAATATTCAACATTCATTCATGATACAAACTCTCAATAAAGTGGGTAAAGAGTGAATATACCTCAACATAATAAAGCAGAGCTAACATCACACTTACCAGTAAAAAGTTGAAAGGTTTTTCTACAAGATCGGAAACAAGGAAGGATCCTCACTCTTGCCACTTTTATTCAACATAGTACTGGAAGTCTTAGCTAGAACAATTAAGCAAGAAAAAGGAATGAAAGGTTTCCAAATCAGGATGGAAGAAGTGAAACTGTCTCTATTTGAGGATGATGTGATATTGTATATAGAAAACCCTAAAGACTCCATCAAAAACTGTTAGAACTAATTTAAAAATTCAGTAAAATTGTAGGATATAAAATGAACATGCAGAGCTCAGTTGTATTTATATAACAAATAGCAAACTGTTAGAAAGAGAAATTTAGAAAACAATCCCGTTTATAATTTCATCAAAAGAATAAAATACCTAGGAATAATTTTAACCCAGAAGATGAAAGACCTGTACACCAATGAAGGAAATTGAGAAAGACACAAATAAATGGTAAGATATTCTACAGTCATGAATTGGAAAAATAAATATTGTTAAAAATGCCCATAGTACCTAAAGCAATCTGCAGAACAATGTAGTCGCTATTAAAATTCCAATGGCATTTTTCAGAGAAGTAGAACAAACAGTCCTAAAACTTGTGTGAAACCACAAAGACCCTGAATATCCACAGGAACCTTGAGAAAGAAGAACAAAGCTAAAGGTATCATATCGCCTGGTTTTGAACTATATCACAAAGACATGGTAATAAAAAACAGTGTGGCATTGGCATAAAAACAGGCACACACAAGTCAGTGGGACAGAATAGAAAGCCCAGAAAAAAGCCCATGCCTGTTGGTCAATTATATACGATATAGGAGTTGAGAATTTACAGTGGGGAAGAATAGTCTCTTCAATAAATCATGTTAGGAAAACTGGATAGCTACTTACAAAGGGATGAAACTGTACTTCTATCTTATACTTATTAGCACACCCAGGCCTAGGGAAATGTTCTGAGACTGAAAATCTACATCTCAAGTAAAGGGCAGGGAAAGACTGAAGAAAGAGGCTGTTCACTCCAGCCTGGTAATTAAAGGCATTTATTAAAGGAAAGTTACATATGAGGTGTGTTTTGGGCAACTGCCCAAGACCAAATGGATCCCTGCCCCACTTGACAGGTGCCAAAGAATTATATAGGGTAAGGGAGGGGGATTGTGTGGTCAGGGGTACTGGTACATAAATGCTAGCAGGCAGAGGAAATTACATGTTTGACCAGGTCAGGACTATGGTCTGTTCCAGGAACCAGCAGATAGTGGGAAGCACTACGTGGCCTCCCAGTGTGGGAGAGGTACTGGTTTATGTCACAAGGAAGGCTGATTACGATCAGACAGTCTCCAAAGGGAGTTTGTGGGAAGCAACCTCCCTCTCCTAAGCTGGGTCTGGCTTGTGGGTCAGGCAGAGGTCATATCTCAGAGCAGTCTCACCTCCGCAACACACAAACAAAAATCAGCTTAAAATGGATTAAAGGCTTGAATGTAAGATATGAAGCCATAGAACCCCTAGAAATAAATATAGGGAGCAAGCTTCTAGACATTGGTCTTGGTGATGATTTTTTGGACTTGACACCAAAAGTAAAGACAACAAAAGCAAAAATAAACAAATGGATTACATCAAACTAAAAGGCTCCTATATAGCAGAGGAAACCATCAACAAATGGAAAAGCAACCTATGGAATGAGAGAAAATACTTGTAAATTATATATGTGATAAGGGATTAATATCTAAAATATGTAAAGAATTTATACAACTCAATAGCAAAACAAAACAAAACAAAACAAAAAAACACACCAACCCAATCTGATTTAAAAATGGGGAGAGGAACTCAATAACATTTGAATAGATACTATTCTAAGAAGATATACAGATAGCCAACAAAAGTACAAATGTATGAAAAGGTACTCCACCTCACTAATCATCACGCAAATGCAAGACAAAACCACGATGAGATATGACATCACACCTTTTATAATGACTATTATGAAAAAGACAAGGAATAGTAAGTGTTGGTGAGTACGTACAGAAAAGGGAGCCCTTATGCACTACTGTTGGTGGGAATGTGAATGGCACAGCTGCTATGTAAAACAGTACAGAGCTTGTGTTTTAATTTCAAAAAATTAAAAATAGAGCTACCATATGATTCAGCAATAATGTTTCTCACTGGCAGTCAGAAGAAAAGAGAAAAAACTAAAATAAACTCTGTAGCTGTAGTGTTGTTTTGGAATTGGAGGTATTATTGTGAACCTATAGTTTTCGTTAGATAGATAAATGATAGACAGAAAGAAATGTAGATGTAATGTGAATGTGTATATGTGATATGCATATACTTATATATATTCTCTAGTTCTGTTCACTGGAAGACTGGGAGCAGCAATGACCCAGTATCAATGAACACGCCTGGCACACGGAAAGAACAAGCTGATGCTAGAACATCGTGCAGTGTGAGAAAGTAAGAATGTGCTCCAGGAATGATACGGACTTCAGGACACAGGAACGAGTGTGAAGGGGGCCCCGACCGGTCAAATCTGGGAAAATTTGAGTATGAAAATAAAGAATGATAATAAAGGATTATAACCTACTAAATAAAACAGAAAACCATAGGAATGCAGATACCTGAAAAAATATACACAGAAAAACCTTGTTGCAACAGAGGGTATCTAGATATTTTCCAAGTACTACTCCACAAAATACTTATTATGCCTGGTATACATCACCTAACTCAAAGGGTTAAAGTAGACACCATCTAATAATGAAGAAACATCAGACAAACCCAGTTGAAGGATATTGTACAAAATAACTGGGCTGTCATCTTTGAAAGTGTCAGGGTCATGAAAGCCACTGTTCCAGACAGAGGGAGACTAAAGAACTATGACAGCTAAATGCTTCACATGGTCACAAACTAGATGCTTTTGCTATACAATTTATTATTGGGTCAACTAAATAAACTTTAACGGGTCTGAGGATTAGGCTGTAGTGATGTATTAAAGTTAATTTTCTGATTTTAATTGTACCGTGGTTATGTAAGAGAATGTTCTCGTGTGTAGAAAATACATACTGAAGTATTTGGAAATAATGGGAATCAGATTGGCAATCACTTTCAAATGGTCCAGAGAGTTATTTGTATGGTGCTCGCAACCTTTCTGTAAGTTTTTAATTGTTTCAAAATAAAAAACAGTTTTTAAAATATAAAAAGGTTATCGGATAGCAGCTCTTTTCATAATGTACCCCCCAAAAGAAACCCCTCCAGAAACAATGTAAATATCCATCTACAGGTGAATGAAGAAACAAACTTTGGCACTCGCACAACATAAAACAAACTTTGGCACTCGCATAACATAATACTACCCGATATAAAGGAATAGATGATTGACACATGCAACAACTTGGATGACTTTCAAAAACGTTGTGTAGCCCTGGCCAGGTAGCTCAGTTGGTTACAGCACTGTCCTGATATGCCAAGGTTGCAGGTTCAATCTCCAGTTAGGACACATACAAGAAGCAACCAAAGAATGCATAAATAAGTGGAACAACAAATCGATATTTCTCTCTCTCTCTCTCTCTCTTTTCCTTCCTCTCTCTCTCTTTCTAAAATCAATCAATAAAAAAAAAATTTTAAAGCATTATGCCAAGACCAAAAGACCACTTACTGTATAATTCCATTTATATGACATTCAAGAAACGATAAAACTCCAGGGATGGAGAACAGATCAGTGGTTGCCAGGGGTTAGGAGAGTGGAGGATGTAACTATAAAGACCAGGAGGGGGTTCTTTGGGGTGAAGAAAACAAACCTATACATGCGTCAAAATTCGTAAAAGTATGCTCTAAAACAAAACTAAAAGTGATTAGATTGTGGTGATGGCTATAACTCTACAAATTTACTAAAACTCAAGTTAATAACAATAAAAGCATACCAGCGTATAAAAGCGTATTACAAAGAATCACTGGGACCAAGTCTGGGACCTCCGACCAGGATCAGCATTCAAAATTCCTCCGTAGAACTGCTGTAGAAAGAATATCTCTGTAGCCAGCACCACTGGGAACCACATATGAGCTCGAACTATGGACTCTGCTCATTCCGGATATGGATGTTGCCACATCACCACCCTCTCTGCAGCCCAAGAACTTGAGCTTCCACATCCTTTGCCACTGTCAGAGAGAGTTCCTTCTGGTCCCTTCCTTGCATCACTAGTTTTGTCTTCAAAGTCCAGGGTAGGTGACTTTGGCGCTGTCCTGTGGCTGTGCCTGGGAAAGTGAGAATCCTGCCTTTTCATCTTCTTGAATGGGTGACAGACTCTGCCTCCCACCAAAATTCCTAAGGTGGGAGAATTCTGAAACAGGGGAAGCAGGCTGAGTACAGATGCTGACTAGCCAGAAAAAAGGGGGAATATATCCCCTGTGACCGTAAGCACTATCTCTTTAAAGCGTTGTCTTAACTTGGCCTCTTTCGATCTAGAACTGCCTAGCATTACAATAGTGCACCTGCACATTTTGCAAAACACTAAGATGGTTGATGGGGATCCACTTGCCACCCTATCTCTTCTTCCACGTACTCCACTACACTTTCTAGACAGATCTTTTCATGTTCCAAAACAGCTAGCATTTTCTGTCCCAACTTGTTTAGTAATACAAGCTTTGCTTTCTACCTTCCTGGTCAAGAAAACACATGAGCAATGAGGAGACCCAAGACTTTTTCAAATATAAAGTTTGAATCACATCAGGTTATTACAATACAACCATAGGGAAATAAGCAAAAGGCAGACTCACAAATGTCCACTTACTTTGATGGATTTGCCCTTTGGCAAAAACCTTGTGGTGGAAAAGGGATATCCTCCTTTGCTTAAATTCACAGGATGGCCAAATGGCACCTAAGTGGTTCACTTCATCTATGGCAATTGGCTATCCTTGCTTCACTTAATGCTATTTGTATATTATTGCAAGAAGGGTTTTTTATAGTGCTTTATGGGCCCTAAGTGCTTTCAAATCATTAATAAGTTATTCTTCCCTGAATCTCCAGGTCAATGTTAACATCTTCCATTTTAAGTGCAGCCACCTGGACATAGAGGTTAAGTGACTGGCCCAACGTCTGGGGGGTAAGGCACTGACAAACCTGGGGTTGTATCACATAATTCAATAGAAAAGGAAGAGTCCACCACACACTATTCATTGGAAGAAGGCCGCACTTGAGCCAGGTCACTCAAAGGAGGGAGAAAGAGTAAGTGTTAGCTGTTTGTTTAAAACTTGGCTTAGAGGAAGGCGGGCCAGGGAAGGGTCGGTCACCCAGTCACCTTGCTCTGATAGGACTTTAAATCAGTGTGGTCCAATGCCTTGACCACAGACACCAACACTGTCACTTGAGATCTCTCTCCCTGTGTTTTTATATATTCATGCTCATGTTCTAAAAATGACCTTCTGGGGGGTTAGTGGAAGAGGTGATTTAGACCCAGGGTGACTAAAATTGGTATTAAAAAGAATTTTAGCTAAAGGTAGTAGTCATTTCTTAAATGTGATCGGTAACTAATATTCTATTACTCTTTTCTTAAGAGTAAGGTCCATTTAAAATGTGTTTGGCAAAAATGCTATACCTTTTTGTAGGACTCTCAATCAAGGAAAGGTTAAAAGCACTTAAAGGCAGCCCAGGGCACTGCCGTGACAAACTAACATTGCTACCTCCAGCTTTAGCGTCAGAATGGCACTTGTCTTTCATTTTTCCTTCTTATGCTAATCAAAGAGGGTGAAGAAAAGCTCCAGAAGGGAATTCAAACCCAGTTTCCTTTGCCTTCCAGAGAACTCTGTAATTAAGCAATACTAAACAGGAAAATATGAGAAAATGAATCTTCTACAATGTCAACTGAAAAAGTTCCTGCCTAAATGAACTTCTCGGTTCACTCCTGCATTCTATCCTCTCTGCACCAGTTAATTTTCTAAGCTCTTTGCTGTCAGTTGTTTATTTCTGAGGCAGAATAAAGCAATATTCTAGAGAAGGTAAGTAGTGTATGGTCATTTGACTCAGGGCAGGCGGAAACAGAATCTGTTGACTGTGGAGAAAAAAAAGCCCATCAGCTAAACTATTGAAAGGTCATTTTCCAAATTGACCATCCAGTAATTCTGCTGCTAGCTCAAAAATAAAATGAATTACTTTGGGGGCTCTGCCACATTTCAGTATCCAGGTCACAAAAGGTAAGCAGGTATGGGCATTGGAAAGAATGCTTAGCCGGAAGTCTGAGTTGCACACCCAGCTCACTGACATATTTCCTGATTGATTAAACCATATAGCTTTCGAACATTTTTAAGATGCAGACTCTTTAAAAGAAACCTTCACACAACTCTTTTATTCAGAAAGAGTTCCAGATTTAAAAGTGTACGTAAACACAGGTGATATTACAAAATAGAAGCCACAGAATGCTAGCAGTATAAGATGAAGATCCTCTGTTTTGGAAACTACATTTAGTATCCAGTGAAGGTGACATTGTAACTGGGCAGCATAGGGTCCAGCCACTTGTTGCCATGTAAACACACACTACAAAGATTTGTGGGGAAGGAAACAGGTTTTTATTAACAGGAAACCCAATATTGGAGGGCTGGAAACATTCCGAGTCACTGTAAACCAGCCACCCCCCGGAAAGATTAAAGTCCAAAACAAAACCCAGAAGTTTCCCATTATTGCTTATCTGTCCTTTTGGAGCTTAAGCTGGCCACACAAACGGGTCTCTATCCTCTCTGGGGTGGCAACCTGTGGGTTTCAGAGTCGCCATGGACTTGCAGGAGCTCTGTCTCAGGGCCTGGGTTGCTCTGCTAGATCACTCCAGAGGGGCCGTGCACGGAAAGCTCCATTCACGAGGAGCTTCCCAGCTCACACCATGTGTGCTGCTTTCAGCCTCTGCACTGCTCTCCAGGTGAGAGAGTGGGAGCAGTCCAGGACCCATGTGCCGTGCTGCACTGGGTTGTAGCATTCCAAAGGCTGGAGTCTGGCGAGGCATGCATTCCAGCATGGGGCCCTGCCTCCAGGGAGCTGGCTTCCAACCATGCGGGGCCTATGCCCGGAGCAGTCCCAGTATCTGCTGCTCCCATGGGCAGATCATCAGCAATGACAAGAACCGCCCTCACCGGGCTTCCGCTGGAGGAACGAGCAGGGAGCGGGTGGTCCTGTCCCCAGGCGACACTGGAGCAGTCATCAACAAGCTCAGGTGGCAGCCGCTGAGGCTTCCCATCTGGGGAGAGGGCATGGGTCCTGCTCGCCCAGGCTGGACACCTCCCTTTGTGGGGGAGGGGTGTGGATCCTGTTGCCTGACCACACTCTCCAAGCCCACCGGCCAGAGCCTCCTCCTCCCCTCCCCTCTTACCGCAGCCCACTGCTTCCCAGGCCCTGGAACGCTCAAGGAGGGACCCTGGGGACGCACCCGGTCCCCAAGGCCCAGGTGACAGGAATTCTAACCCTCGGTGGCCAGGAAGGAGGGGAGAGTGCAACAGATAGGCGGTTCCGCCCTCTTTTTAAGGACTCCCCCAGAATACCCTGCACGGCCAGCGTGGGTCACCCTGGTTGCGTCTCATGTTCAGTCCCTGGAGCCTCCCACCCCCCTCCCCCATTTCTGGGGGACATTTGCCATTACAACATGAGACACATAATTGAGCCATATGACTCCTTTCCTTCTGACAAATATTAAACTCGGGGCAGGGCGGGAGATGGGTTATGTGTTTCTTTTTAGGCCAAAGAAGTAAAACAAAAGTTCCTTTTTTACTTTATTTTTTTAATCTTCTATGCACTTTGGGGAACATGTCCTACAAATAATTATTACTTGTTGAAGGTTCGATAGGTGCCAAACACTGTGCTAAGCATTTTACAAGATACTTTCATTGAAACTTCCATTGCAAGAAGCAGAGACCTACTTCAAACTGGCTTAAGGAGCGGAGAACCTTTGTCACACCTAGTTGTGATTCTGTGTGTGAAAAATTTCAGAAATTGTAAAGTGCAGAGACTTATGTTCTTTTTCCTTCTTTTTGGTTTTATTCTCAGGTAGGCTCTTTCTAGGAAGTGGTAAAGATGACTACCAAAAAGTCTAGGTTGACACCAGTAGGAAGAGAATGTCTCTGCATCAGTGTGGCTCCCAAACAGAAACAGAATCTAATTGTCTTGGCTTGGGTCATGTGTCCAACCTAAAAGTAGCTACTGGGGCAGGAGCGGAGGTAAGTGAGCTGCATCTGAGCCATAGGTACTAAGTAGGAACAGAAGACAGTAATCACCCAAGAGGAAAGTAATATACTATTAGAATTCCAAGGGGAAATAGAGGCTGGACAGGCAAAAACAGCAGCCCTTACTACAGAAGTCCGTTTTATGTATGAGGAAACTAAGGCTCTGAATGATTTAGTTAAGGCCACGGGGCAGTGGTTCAATGAGGTCTCAAACAACTCTGAGTAAGGATTAAGAATCTAAGCACTGGAATCAGACAGATTTGAATTTAAATCATGGTCCCACTGATTTCGGGCTATGTGGACTGCGCTAAGTTATTTAATTCCTCTGAGCCTTAGTTTCATTTTCTGTAAAATGGAAATAACACCTGTTTCACAGAATTGCATTTCTGTGAAATACATAAAGCATTTGTTCAGGTGTGCAGCATATTAAGCTGGTAGTTATAGTAATAGTAGTAGTTATAATGTTATATTTTCCCCTGTTCCACTTTTAAACCGTTGTAAAAACAAGGATCTTCCCTTTCTTTCCATAAGCAGCCCCAGCCCCAGGGTGAAGGCGTTGATCTCTTTTTGGTTTGTGTTGGAAATGGCTTTCATCTGTGAGCAAGGTTTTTGCACAGCATTTGAACCCTCACGTCACTCATTCTCAATTCAATTTTAGTAAAAACTCAGGTTGTCAGACACTGGAAAGAGAAATTCCTGATGATTTCAAATTCAAACTATGTACAGTTTTGAAGTAAAACAACAGATATCAGTCAGGGCCTCCCCCACCCCCTCCCCCCCTTCCCAGGCTGCAGCCCCTTTATTATTGTTTTCGGAAGTAATGAAGACTTCTGCCATCAGATTACTCAGAGATAAAGTGACAGAGGAACAAGCCTGTTATTTTTATTAGTCTGATTTTTCCTGAGGATTTTCCTGATTTTAAGGACTGGGGCATGCATGCTGTTCTCAGACAGTATCTTATGTATTTTGAGAGTTACCTGTTAAAATGCATATAGGACTATCTGTTGAAATTAATATATCAACGTGTCGATGATAAATATTTTCACTGTTAATGATAGTTAGTTATTTGTTGAAACAGGGTAATCTTCAATTCAGTGTCGGCTTGTGAGCGTCAATTAGTTATTGCCTGTGCCCGGCACTTCTGAACCGCTGAGATTGTTCTGTCCCCAGCCAACCTTACACCTTCTGGCCTTCATCTTCATGTCAGCCTGTATCAGTTGCAGGAAGAAAGAGGAGCTTAAAGGTTATCTACATCACATCTCTGGGTGAGCAAAACTGTCACTGAGGGCTCTAAGTGGTTCAAACCCACCCCTGAGAGTTCTGGGCAGAGGTGACTGGAGGACACAGACTTCTCTGTCTTAGCTTGGAAACTATGCCTGAAGAGGCCCAGGAGCTCCTGGAAGTAAGCAGGAGAGAAACACAGAGATGATCTAAAGGGTTAAAAAAAACAAGTAGCCCATTTAACTTGGAGAAAGGGAGACAGAATATTCTGACTAGAGATCTTTTTAAAGATTTTATTTTTAGAGAGAGGGATAGGGAGGGAGAAAGAGAAACATCGATCAGTTGCCTCTCATCTATGCCCAACTGGGATGGAACCTGCAACCCAGACATGTGTTCTGATTGGGTATCTAACCAGTGACCTTTTGCTTTGTGGGACGATGCCCAACCAACTGAGCCACACCAGTCAGGGCTAACTAGAGCTTTTAAATGTCAATTTTAATCCATAAATATTTATTGAGAGCCTGCCACGCACTGGGCAAGTGTTACCTGTGAGGACAGCTGCCTGGAGAACAATGCCTAGCCGCTAGGGCTCTGCCGAGAACGGGACAGAGGCAAAGGGATCTGTGAGGCAGAAGAAGAATTTCAAGTGAGCTGTGCTGGAGAATTTTCCACCTCACATGATGAGAGCTGTTAAATACAGGGGAATGCAAGAGCCAGAAGTGTGCCTGGGGCTGACCTGTACAAATCAGTTCTGGGCGGTTTGAAATCCACAGCTTACAGCAATCAATTGTTCAAGTAAAGCCGTGCTTGAAACAGGGTTATATTGTTTTCATCTATATCTTATTTTGAACCTTAATTTTAATAAATACTACTGAGAAATCTCTTAGAAATGTTAATTCTCTTAGAACTGTTACTTGGAGAAAAGAGGAGTGAGTTCCTGAACTCCATACGAGAGAGACTGTGCAGTGGAAAATACCGAGAGGGTTAAATAAACATTTTTAATTTTTATGACAAAAGTAATCAAACGTTAAAGGAAAACAGTAACTTGAGGACAATACTGAGACCATGACAAATGACAAAATACTTTCTATCTAATTATTCATTGAAATTGGTTACAAAAACTTTAAAGCTGCAAATAGATAACTGGATTAAAAAAAAGTCTCATAAAATGAGATTTATATCTGTCCAACAAGTGAATTAAAGAAATTTCGACCTGGTTGCTTATAAAGTAAAATTAGATTCAAACCACTTACTATAAATTCCTTTCTAAAAAAAATCAACTAAATTATTTTTCAATTGGCTGATAAAGCTATTTAGACATCAATGTGACTCTCTATATGTAGCACTACTTGAAAACATTCTTAGCAATTCCATCTATTTTTTAAAATCTCTAAGTGTAAAAATAATTTTGCTCAGAGATGTTCATTACATGACCCACAACCACAGATAAAAGAAGTTGAACATTACCCATAACCACAAGAAATTGGGAGTAACTCAAATGTCCAATAGCAGATATAACAAGTCAGAATATTGACAATTAAAATTATGTTTAGAGATGTAATGTGGAGAAGGTCATGTTCAGAATTAAGCAAAAAAAGTAGTTCTGTCACTTACCCTGTGGCTAGCAAGAGACTCAGTTTTTCATCTATAAAATGGGAAGTAACCATGTCTTCTCCATCAGGTCGTTTTGATCAGTAAGTGGGCTTATGTACATAACATGCTTGGCAATGTGTCTGGCAAATAGTAATTGCTCAATAAAGGATAGTTCTTATTTTTCCTTTTAAGTGAGATAGAACTTTGCATTTAAAGAGATAGTACAAGATTTTAATCTAAAAACTAAGCTTCAGAGAAAACCCTGGAAAGAAAAATAAGTCAAAGGCAGGGATTGTCTCTGTGAGTGGTCAACTATGAGTTCAAAGGTGGTTCAATTATTACTTTCTCTACTTTTAAATTTTTTTCATTTTATGGGTTTTTTCTTTCCCTCAGATATCTCTACTACCTTTATAAGGCATAAAAAGATCGTATTAAAAAATATATACATATATGATTCAGTTTAGTTTACAATACTTTCCAAAGATGAGAGCAATAGATTAAGACACTAAAGTTCAGATAGAAATTACAAACACTATTTGGCCGTCAGCTCAGTGACTTTAATGCGTCACAAACAATGAATGGTCATGGCGGGGAGGGTGGCACACCCCCACCTCCAGCTCCCACCCCCCACTCAAGTGATTTTGTGTTCTAGGCCATGCTAGACTACAGCTGAACCTAAAAGGGGCTTTTCCAGTGTTTATTAAGCTGTCTGCACAGCCCCTTATGCTTCCTGCATTCTTCTTTCCAGCAAGCCAAGAACTGCAGAGACAAGCTTTCCAGAAAAAGCCTAGTCTTTATATAACCGAAAGCCTAATTTATCTTGCTTGACTTAATGATGGATTTTTATTTTTAAATTCTCAGACCACAACAACAACAACAAAAACCAACAACAATAGCAACACACCAAAAAAACAAACAAACAAAAAACCAAAACACCCAGGTCTTTACCCTTTAGTTAGCAGTTAGTGGTTAAAAAAAAAGAAGTCTTTATATTCCTTATTTTATAAATTATTAAAATAAAGAGGAAAAAAAACCTACCAGTAATTTTCTCCCCCGTGGACATCGATGTCTACAAATTGGGTGAATAAGGGTCAGTGTTTATTCTCTTTGCATACACACCAACATGTGTGAGAGTTTGAGTTTTTGTTGTGACCAGGGGTCTGCTGGGAGGGAAGGAAATTGCAGAAAAGGAGCGATGACCCCTGAATTCTAATGTTCTGGTATTCATTTCAAGGACAACTGTGAATAGGGCTTGCGGTAAATATCCTCAAATAACCTCCCATGAATTTATACACATCTCATAACCAGAAAACCTTCCCCACCCCTTTGCTTCCTTCCTCTCGTGTTCTTTTAAAAGTCATTTGATTAACAGCCACGGCATACCATCCCCACCTTCGGCTGCTCCCACCCACCCCTGGGCCTGCAAAGAAAGCCTCTCTTCATGAGAAGTGCAGCTGTGGGCACCCCATGTCCCTCTCCTCACGGTCAGGAAGGTGGAACTCCCTGTCTGAATGTGATGGGCAGGGCTCCCTCCAACCCCCACCCCCAGCTCTGCAGGGCTGCTTTGTGAGGTTGGCTCTGAATTTGGGCTTTACCAAGAAAAGGCTCCAGCAGCACATGCCGGTTGGCCCCGAGGCCCCTGGACTTAATGTGTATGCTGTCTTCTCTTGGCCACCATTTCTGTGGTCGGCCCGTGAGCTATAGAAGAAAACTAAGAAGGATGTTTGAGTTTTTGCTGTGACCATGGAAAATAAATCACACTGAGATTTTAAAAATAAATGAGTGTGCCCCACCCTAGGCACAAAATGTCAGGCAGGCTGTTGGATCTTTATTCTCAGGAGAAGCCGAAAGGAATCAGCTTTGCATTAGAGCAGCGTTTCTCAATCTCCACACTGTTGGCTTTTTGGATCAAATAATTTTTTTGTGGTGAGAGACTGTCCTGGGCATCGTAGGATGTTTAACAGCATCTTTGGCCTCTACCCACTCTTGGGATCGGGGCAACCAAAAATGTCTCCAGACATTGCTAAATATCTCCTGGGGGTAGGGTTGCCAGATAAAATATAGGACAAGCAGTCGAATGTGAATTTCAGATAAATAACGCAGTATTTGGAACATAGTTATACAAACAAATCATTGGTTGTTTTTATGAAATTCTCATTTAACTAGGTACCCTGTTTATTTATTTGCTAAATTTGGCAACCCTACCTGGGGAACAACATTGCTCCCCTTGAAAACCACTGCCTTAAAAATACCAGGAGGACAGTCTTCAGGCTTGGGGGTGTCACCAGGGGGTTGGTTGCACCACCTTTCTGAAAACCTGAGAACGAACTAATGGCCTGACGCCCTCCCCGTCCCTCCATCTCCTCCCCGGGCTCCAAGGCAGACCTCTATGGAACGGGAGACGCTGAACTGAACGGGGCCATGGGAACCACCTCCCCATACTGGTATTTGCGATTCTACGTGGAAGGACAGACTCTTTGGCTGATCATCTTGCCCACAATAAGCCTTTGCCCAATGTATGCCTACTTCCCACCAACCTTTCTTTGACACCTCACTCTTGGATAAGAATGGACGACCAGTGATTGAGGAGGTAAACTCCCAGAATAACAGAACCCCAAATATATTGGTAATGTGCCCAGTTCTGGGTAATGAAACATCATTGCTCTAAGCCAATTATGAGAATCCTGTTATGACCCAGTTTAGTGAAATCTATTAGGGGGCTTCTGGAAAAGCTTCATTTTGCTGAAAAAGACGTCAGACATGGCTGGCACTAAGGATTTTGTTGTCATTGTTTTTGTGACTACAGATGAGATACTTAAGGTTTGTGGCAATAGTTGTATTGTCAAGAGGCCAAAAGAACAACAGAGATACCAACCCTAAACAGTGCCCAGCATCTACCTAACACGATATTTCTTGTTATATGACAAAAGTAAATGGCTTTTTGCATATTTAAGCTTTTTGTGACTTATAGCTGAAAACATTCCTAATTGATAAACAGGCCAGAGTAAATAATTCAGAAAACAGAAAGACAAAGAAAACCCCCACAATTCACTCAAATCTATTTAATATCCTTAGAGAAACTGAGTATGGACTAATTATACCTCCCAAAGAGAATGTTTTTATTAGTTTCTTATTTATCTCTTCAGTGGTTCTTACTATGAACAAGTAGAAATAATGATGACTACAATAGATAACCTTATTCCACTACAAGTAGCATGTTCTACACATTGGTCTGCACTGTGCTTCACTCCCCTTCATCACTGAGTGCTATAGCCTTGCAGTCGGGCCTTGTCACATCAGTAGGGGCCTTCCGCATGGATGTATAGTATTCCATCACATGGTTGTGACTTCATTTATTTAACTAGCCCTTAACTGCTAAATATATGGGTTGTTTATAATCTTTGAATTTTACAAATTATACCACAATCAATAAACTTGTGCTTATATTCTTCATACTATGTAGACAATTATGTAGGATATATCTTCGGAAGAGGGATTGCTGGGTCAAAGGGAAAATGTATATGGATGTTTGGTAGGTATCGCCAGATTCCCCCCAAAAGTGGTCGTATGATTTTTCTCCAGCAAAATATGGGCGTGGCTATTTCTTTCCAACAAAGTGTGATGCCTTATTTTAGATTTCTTTTTGGGGGAGCCAATCTGATAAGTAAAAAATGGCTTCCTGGTACAGTTTATATTTATATTTTTCTTTTTATAAGTGAAACTATTCATATTTTTATACGCTTAAGGGTCAACTAGTTCTTACAGTTAGTTCTTTCAGCTAGGTCTTATGGATAGTTCTTTTTTCCATAAACTCTCCATCTTTTTTTATCTTTGTTTTTGTTTGTCTGGATTTCTAACATACATGCATTAGGGAGACTAGCCTTTTTTTTTTTAATATAATTTACGAATGTTTTTCCACACTGTTTTCTGTGGAGACTTGTAAATTTTGAATCATAATTAGAAAGGCCTTCTCTATTTCTTAGTTAAAAAGGAATTTGGCCTATTTTTTTCTATTGGATATTTGCATGCTATGTAGTTTAATCCCTCACATTGACATCTTTGATCCATTTTGAGTCTATCCTGATGCCTGATGTAAGGTATGAATCCAACTCTAGCTTATTCCAAGTAGCTGCTACCCTGACTGTGTAGCTCAGCAGGTCAGAAGAGTGTCATCCCGATACGCCAAGGTTGCAGGTTTGGCCTCTGGTCAGGGCATGTACGAGAAGCAACCGATGAACGCATAAGTGGAACAACAAACTGATGTCTCCCCGCTCCCTGTCTCTAAAATCAATAAATACATTTTAAAAAATAGCTTCCCAGTTACTGCAATATCTTTCACTAAAAAGTCCATCTTTACTGCACCGATTGGAAATGTTACTTTTTTACATATTAAATTTACTGATAAGATTGAATCTGCCTCTGGACTTTCTATTCTGCTGAAGGCTCTATTTGTCTTTTCATGCAAAATGCCCCATTGTTTTTATTAGTAAGGCTCTGTGTACGTTTCCATACCTGCTAGAGCTCATCCCTTCTCAATGTACCACCTCCTAGAACATTAAAGGCTTTTGTTGCTTGTTTCTTTTCACATGTAAATGTCCAAATAAGCTTGAATTCTTCCAGAAATATTTCTTATGTTTACTGAAATACCATTAAAAGGAAATTAAATATATTGCATAAAATAAGAAACTTGGTGATGAGGTTGGAAAATAGTCAAAGACACCTTGGTGGGGGAGTGGGGCGGGAATAGAAAATTTGAGAGTGAAGAAGCCTGAAGTCTTAATTCACCAGGTCAAATAATCAGCCAGTAGGAGTCCCAGAAAATGAACATAGAGAAAATGGATGGGAGGAAATTATTAAGAAAATAATTTTTAAAATGTTTGACATGAGTCTCCTCACTGAAATGGCTGAGTATATTTCAACACAATATATAAATATAATCCCTCCCTCCCACGGCTTTTTCCTCTTCCCTCCCTCCCCAGGCTTAATTTCTAAACACCAGAGATAAAGATTATTAAAGCATTCAGAGACAAAAATAGGTCCCAATTAACTGAATGAGAATTAGAATGGCATGAGGTTTCTCAATAGCTTTATAGCATTCTCTAAGAATCTCTAAGAAAAACCCAAAAGTCCTGAACAGTGTTTCAAAATTCTTAGGGACCATACCCTGGTCGGTGTGGCTCAGTTGGTTGGAGCATCCTCCCATACACCAAGAGGACGGGGGTCAGATTTCCCAGCAGGGCACATTCTTGGGTTATGCGTTCGATCCCCGGTCAGGGAGAGTGTGGGAGGCAGCCAGTCCATGTCTCTCAAGCACAGCTGTGTTTTTCTCTCTTTCACTTCCTTCCTCTCTCTCTAAAATAAATTAAAGTATATTAAAAATTCTGAGGCATCATTATTCGCAACATAAACTTCTGTGCATAGGCAAACTCTTAGTTCATTAGTTCATGTAGTGAACTATGAATTCACTGTATTTTAAGGAAGGGTAAGAATAAATAAGACATTTCAGACATTTAAAGACTGAACATTTACATCCTGCATACCTTTCTTAAGAGGCTGCTGGAGGATGTATTTAATCAAAATCAGGAAGTAAACCAAGGACTAATGACGAGTAGAGAAATCAGTCGCTGCCCAAGACCTCAACAGGTCATGTGACTCTTAACCCTGGCAGCACACTGAAACCACCTGGGGAAACTTATTAAACAGATGCTGAGATCCTTCTACCTCTTCAGCCATCCTCATCCCCCAAATTTTGATTGACTAAATTTCTCTGAGGTGGAGCCCAGGTATCAGGGTTTTTTTTTTCCTTTAAGTTCCCCAGGCGATTCTATTGTGCAGCAAAAGTGAGAAGCACCAAATCAGGAAGAAAAGAACTTTTAATCATTATGGTTGAAACAAGCATTTTCTGCTTTCATTGTGTTTTTCAGCCAGATCTGCAGGTCAGAACTTTAAAATACAAATGAGATCCATGTGTGGTACAGAGCACTTGTGTATTAGCTTCTAGCTTTAAATAATTAAGACTCAAAGGGGAAGCCCTGGCCAAGTAGTTCAGTTGGTTAGAGAATTGTCCCAATATGCCAGGGTTGCAGGTTCAATCCCTGGTCAGGACACATAGGAAAATCAACCAATGAATGCATAAATAAGTGGAACCACAAATCAATGTTTCTCTTTATCTCTCTCTTTCTCTCTCTCTCTCTCCTCCCTCCTCCCTCTCCCTCTAAAAATCAACAAATAAAAAGTTTTTACAAAAGACCCAAAGGGGGAAATCAATTTTTAGAACTCTCCTATAAGCCAAAAAGGAAACACACACAAAAAAGATAAGGATAAAATATAATGATTAGGCTGCTACAAATTTCTAAACATTAGAAGAAAGTAGGGATGTCTTTAATGCTCCTATGGGGAGGAAGAAACTTTCCTCTACCTTCAAGTTTGTTTTGGTGGGTGTAATAATCAAATGAGACAGATTAACAGGAGAAAATAACCATTTAATTACATACATATCTGGGGGAACCCCGCTACATAAGAAAGTCAAAGACTACGCATACATGAAAGGTTCAGAGACAGACAGAGAAAATGAAGGATATATGACATTCTGAGCTAAGGATGACCTGAGGCCCTTTGGGGCTTCAGAAGGTAATTGCAAGGTGATCCGTAGTTTGCCCTGCCACGCAGGTAGGTGAAACATGGCTACTGCTGAGAACTCTTATTGTGGGCCCGGGCCCTAATTTAAATTCTTCTAGATAGGTAAGGGGGAAACAGAAGTTTCTCTTGAGCTCTTAGGGTTTTGCTTGCCTTTAGCTCACAATAATCTGCGTACCACAGAGGCATATATTGGGGTAGTTCGTTCTGAATCTCTACACTACTCTTTGAAGGGAAACAGTGGACCTATCGTAGAACCCTCCACTCGCATCCCTGCAACAATAAACAGAGTGCTGTGGTTAATTTCCTGTTAGGGACAGTCTTGGAAAGAGCCATGAGTGCACAGAACGCATAGATTCTGTATAACAGGGATGGACTAGATTTTCCTGGGTGAGGCCGACACCAGGGCTTTCTCTGTCCTCTCTCACTCTATCGGCTACTGCTGCCTCTGCAGTAGCCAGGCATTGGTTGCTGGAACACAATTTTTGCCTGGCTAGCTGCTCTAAAGGACAGTTTCACTTGTTTTGTTTTGTTTTGTTTTTTCTTGTCATTGTTTTGTTTTGTTTTGCCAGTGAGTCAGTATGGGGCCAGGTTGGCCCCTGTGAACACTCTGAACTTTCTGAAAAATAGTGTGATGGATGACATTTGGGACCTCATGAACATTCAAACCTATAGAAAAGTTTTATCAGAGTTTATCTGAACCAAATTTTTGAGGGCGCGCCAGGAGGCAAGATCTCAAAAGATTGAGAAAATGCTCCAGAGAATGGCAGTTTTGCATTTCCTTTTACACATTAGACTCAAAGGAGAAGATGTCAGGGAGGCACACGAAATCAGTTGGTAGCAGATTAAGGAGGTGGGAGAAAGCATAGCGGGGACATTTTTCGGGTTGGATTTTAAGCCAGATGGAGGAACACATACTCCTTTTACATTGGTGGGTACAGGATCCTTAGCACTTGACATTTACCGCTCACAGAGATGGTATGCAGGGAAAGAGATAACCGTGAGGAGTTGTGTGGTCTCTGCTCCCGGTCTCCGGTGTCTGCGTTTGTGCCTTCAGGAGATCTAGAAAAGAAAACCACCCTGACATTTTAAAGGTATTTCACCTTAGAGGCATAAAAGAACAATGAACAGAGCTCACTTAAAGTAAAAACTGACCTTTTGCTAAAGAAGCTATAGGCCTAGGACGTGACTACCTGCCATGACTTGCTCAATTAGGAATTTGCGATCAGATCATCCTGCCTGGTGACTTTCGGTCACTGAGCTAGTTGGGCCTGCCCTGCGCCCCACCCCTGAGCTTGTTGGGTTTATTACATACCCTTTTTTTCTTTCACAACTTCAAGAAACACAATTATTCCGGGCTGGAGGACTGAGAGGAGCTCCTCCACCTTCCCAGGCACCAAGAACCCCTCCGGTTGGAATTGAGTAAGAGAAATTGGGGAAGACTGTAATTTATTTTTTAATTATCCTAAGGAGTTTGAACTTTAGACTTTATCTTACAAAGGTCAACCCTCTGCCTACTAAGCACATGCACTGGGGATTGTTAGAGGATTTCAAGAAGACTAAATTTACTCTATTAGAAAAACAGTGGCTTCTGTTTGGAAGCCAGATACCTAAGAAGACAAGAGGAGTGGCTCTCAAACTTCAGCGCCATCAGCTGGAGTGTTTGTTAACTCCCACATTGCTGGGTCCCACCCCTGGAGTTTCTGACTCAGTGGGTCTGAGGTGAGGCCAAGGTAATTTCCATTTCTAACACGCTCGTGGGCCATGTGGCTGCTTTTGATCTGTGACCATACTTTGGGAACTGCTGGCCTACAGTGTAAGCAGGGAGAACAAGGAAGGCTCTTTGTGGCTTAGCCCCACTCCTCTCCCTCAGAGAGAGTATTTACCGACCATATCAAAAGTCTTTTGTTTTCTTATACACTTCATGCTCTCCAGACTTTCGTATACAAGGTTCTTTCTGATTATCATTTCTGTTTAAATGTTGTGACAGTATTTCATCAGACGCATTTTGGTTCCAGAGATTTTTAAATGTGAAAAAGAATGGTCAGTGTTTACTATATCTTAGTTTCAGAGATGTTAAGGTCTTAGAATTGATTAAATATGCTGTGTCTGGGAAACTTTCTCTTTCCGCACAGACTGCTTAACACAGTGCTTATGCTGTTGTGACTGTATTCTTCTTACAGCAGCGGTTCTCAACGTAGGGTCCCCAGGTTAGCAGCAACACCATCACCTGAAAGCTTGTTAGAAATGCAAATTCTGAGACCCCACCCTACCGAATCAAAAACTCTGCTGACAGAGCCTAGAAACCTGTTTTGTTTTGTTTGTTTTTTTAAATCCTCACTGGGGGATATGTTTATTGATTTTAGAGAGAGACAAAAGGAGAAAGAAAGAGAGGAACAGAAACTTCCATTGGTTGCCTCCCATATGCACTCCGACTGGGGATTGAACTCACAACCTAGCTATGTACCCTGACCAGGACAACACTCCAACCAACTGAGCCACCTGGCAAGGGCCCAGAAACCTTTTTAAAAAGATAAAAAAAAACCCCAAACAAAGCAACAACAACAACAACAAAAACCCCAAGTCTCCTGGGTGATTCTAACGCACACCAAGTTTGAGAAGCTCTCAACTTACAAGATTCATGAAGGCAAGAACCACAACTGTCTCCCCACTATTGTGTCCCTTGCTCCTGGGAGGGTAAAATAAAAGGCATGATGCCTGGCACGGATTAACAATCAGTGAATGTTTGTTGAATAAGTAAATAAACGAAGCGATATGACTTGTTCGAGGTCACTTAGATAGTAGGTGAAAGTTCAATGACCTCTTTCTGCCTTCATTGCTTGGTTTATGGTGTGTGGTTGATAGGAATATACCAATCCATTCAACAGACGTTTGTTAAGATACTGCTATGTACTCAATATTTTTTGAAATTTGGCCAAATGTTCTAGCTTTTTAAATAATTTGTGAAGCATCAATGAGAAACTGAAAAAGTAGGCATTTGTGCTGCCCATCACTACCAGAACCAACAAATAGAGGCAAGGATTGAATCTTTATGGGTGCTTTATTCAGATGGCTGATGATCTGAAAAGATGGCGGTTTATGTACCCTAAAAGACCATCTTACATTTCATCTCAAGCCGACATTTTTTGTAAGGAGAAGGCGGTAGGTAAGTGGTTTGGAATTTAGGGAAAAACATAGAAAAGGGGTTTGGAATTCAAGAAAAAAGGCTAATGTGATAAAAGATGCAGTCTGGTGATCTTCCCAGCATCTGCTGCTCCATAATTCTTTATGTAGGTCCTGGTCAGTTGACGTTCGCTTCATGGAGCACAATGGTTCAGGGTTTTCATCCCTCCTGGGACTGCTTGTGGGTCTCCTGGAGTCAGGGTAGATCTGGTCATACATTCCAGTTCCTGGAACAATAGCTTCCTATATGCATTAATTAATAGCCTATTAATTATGTAACTAAAGCTAAAAATTTTTAACTCTTGAGCTCCCCCATCATTCCCCACCACTAGTCTTAACTATCTTATTTCTATGAGATTAGTTTCTTATGGAAGTAATCACTTCGCATTGAGCATGTGTCTTTGCATTAGAAAATCTCATACGAATACACCTAATTGCAGATCGACATAAGGGGACGCATTGTATGCAACAACAAGCTGTGATGCTGGAAAAGATAAAAAGAATGAAAACAATAAATGCCTCTCTAAGACCAGTAATACTAGGCAGCCAGGACAAATCAATAACAAAGACTCCCTCTCTTTGTTTTATCTCGGACACTATTTCATTTACTTGCTTTACTTTATGCTCTATAAACTGTGAATTACCAGTCAGGTTGAAACAGCAGAGGCCTTTAAATTCTTCACATCCATGATTATGTCTTAAAAGGAGGTAGTCTATAGCTGCGCGATTTTCTAATACCGCTTCTTTAAATTGTCCTAGTTCTTGACTGATGGCACTAATGGCTTGAGAGGTGGCATTCAAAGATTTTACCATAGTGCAGGCTAGTCCACTTATTTCTATATTCAAAGAGGTTACCATGACTGGTATTCCAAATATAGTCAAAGATATATATTCCTCAGGCCTAAAAAGGTGCAAATCTCTGTTACAATCAGGTGCAAGGGAGACTTCCCGTCGCGCCCGGGAAGTGTGGGGCTTCTGAGGCATAAACACCGTCAGCCTTCCCAGACAGCATGGTCCCCCAGAGCTGTTTCCTGGTACATAGGAATAAACAGTCCTTCCACATATGAGAAACCATCCTGCAGGCAATTTGACATGACCATAGGCATAAGATACACTAGTGACGGTGTTGCATTTCATCACTATGTCTGCTGAAAGCATAAAACAGTTTTTAGTACAGCTGACAAAAGTTACACACTCTCTAGCTGGGGCTACATTAGCGAGTTTTAAGGAAAACATTTCCCTGTCCTTTAGAGTTACCACAGGTCCCCAGTTATAAATATCCAAGTAGGTTATGTTCTTATTGATATGCTTAAACAAAGTATAATTTCGAAGGCTTTCCAGGGGAGTACAAACACCTACAAGAGATGAAGTGAAAGTTTGTTCGACATAGGTACCTCCTGCAAGACAAAAGTCAGAGAGGTTTAGAACGTTTTTTGCTAGATATACCCAAATATTTTCATCTCGTTTGAAAGGAGGAAGTTCTCCATGACATGAGGTTAAACAAAAAGTAATGAAAAGAATATAAATCGTCGTCTTTGAAAGATGACTCTCAGGTCTTCTTGAGGTTTGGAGGCCCATTGTTCCCCCAGTGCTTTCTTTACTCTGGAGTGATGACTCCAAGGTTTGGTTCCTGCCGATCTGACTGCCGTGGGGGTGGTGAGGAGTACGTCCCAGTGTCCAATCCACTTTTCTTCTAGTTGGCTTTCTGGGGATCCTGTCTTCCAAGTCTCGAGTCACACCGTATCTCAGAGGAATGTACGAATCTGTCGGGGAGAAATCTCTAATATAAACAAGGTCATTAATTATAGTTAAGGTCTGACTTAATTGTTCTTTACCTTCACTACTTGGTCTATATACCTGTCTCCCACCGCAATCACAGCCTGAAATGGTCACCCAAACACAATTTTATAAGGACTCAGCTGAATCCCACTGTGAGGAGCCACCCTTATCCCGAGCAGGGCAATAGGTAATATTTGATCCCAATGGAGATGAGTTTCCTGATACAATTTGGCTACATTTTTCTTCAAGGTGCGATTCATCTTCTCTGCCTTCTCAGAAGCCTGAGGGCTCCCTGCCATGTGGAGCCTCCACGTGATTCCAAAAAATTTACGAACATTCCGTGTAATTTCTGATTCGAAAGCAGGTCCATTATCACTCCGGATGCTGCCGGGTAGGCCGAAGCAAGGAATTATGTATGTCCTTCAGTAAGACCTTCATTCCCTCTGAGGATCTCTTGATTCTCACAAGATAGGCTTCTACACATCCTGAAAAGGTGTTAACAAAAAGACTAACAAATATTTCCACCCTTGGACCCTTGACATCTGGGTAAAGTTTATTTGACAGTCCTCAAACAGGCACTGTCCTTGGTATGGTTTCCCTTCTTTCTTTTGTTGGGGATCTGTCTTTGGGTTATTCTTTTGGCACACAACACATTTAGCTATTGCTTTTTGTATGGCTTTAGAAATTCCAGGGCCTGCGAGCCACGGGTTAGTATACGTAGTTAGTGAGTCCCCTCCATAGTGAGTGGCCTCATGCAAATGCTTCATGGCTGGCTCTACTAAATGTTCAGAAAGAAGTATAACTCCTTTCTTATTCTTTCTCTATCGACTATCAGGACCTTTTCATCAAAATCCAAGCTCTTAGCTTTCTCTAAGTCTGCAGTCAGATATTCAGGGTCAAATCGTGACAAGTCTAGAACAGGTGCCAAAGGCATTATAAACGTTCCTTTAGCAGCCTCTTTCATTGCTCGATCCGCTAGATTGTTTCCTCTGGCCACTTCAGTGTCCTCTTTCTGATGCCAGGGGTGGTGCATAACTGCCACCTGTAAAGCTACCTGGGCAGCTCCTAATAATTTTAAAATTTTTGCTGGGTGCTGATTCTCCTTTTTATTGGAGGTTAACAATTCTTTTTCCTTCCAGATGAAACCATGTGTATGCAAAATTAGGAAAGCATACCTTGAGTCAATATACACATTCACCCTCTTTCCATGTGACATTTCCAGTGCCCCCGTCAAAGCAATCAGTTCAGCTTTCTGACCAGAGACTCTCGGCAGTAAGGCCTTGGACTCTACTACTCCATCAAGAGTCACAACTGCATACCCAGCCTTTCTGTTTCCTTTGTCCATATAACTGCTTCTATCTGCATATTGAGTCCAGTCCGCCTCTTGTAGAGGATGGTCCTGTGAATCAACTAACTTAATTAATTATTTCAGTACAGTCATACATTAGCATGGGTGAATCAGGCTCCGGGAGAAGGGAGGAAGGATTTAACTTACAGTTTTGAAGGAAACCCAAGAAAAATGCCTTGGTACCTGCCCAGTCTTTCAACAGTGAGCCACAAATTTTCTTTTTGCTCCAGCTCAACACTTGGTGGGGTGCATAAATGGTGATAGGCTCTCCCAAGGAAAACTTTTCAGCTTCCTGTAAAAGCTCATAGGTGGCTTCCACAGTTCTCAAACAGGCTGACCACCCTCAATAGTTTGGTCTAGTTTCTTTGACAAGCATGCAATGGGTTGCAGGACGTCACTAAGCATTTGGGTGAGGACTCCTAAGGCAATGCTCTTCCTTTCATGAACCTACAATTGAAAGGGCTTTAGTAGGTTTAGAAGCCTGAAGGCTGGTGTAGAAGCCAGGTGTGCCTTCAGGGACTCATAAGCCTGAGTGCACTCCACTGTCCACTCCAAAGGGCCATATTCCAGTCCTTTCAGGGCTTCATACAATGTTGTAGCAATGAGCCCAAAGTTTGGAATCCAAATACACCAGTTGCCTGCCATCCCCAGGAACCCTCTCAACTGTTTTCTGGTATTGGGAGCTCTCATTTGGATTATGGTTTCTTTTCTGTTTCCAATACGACTCCTTTTGCCAGGTTCAAGAAGGAACCCAAGAAATCTTACTGCTTGGTGGCAAATCTGGGCCTTCCATGCTGATACTTGATAGCCACAAGATGCCAGATTGTTCAAGGTAGATATAGCATTAGTTCAACATTGCTGGAATGATGCCCCGGTAGTTAAGAGGATGTCTACATATTGTAACAGAGTTTCTCCTTCTAGTTTTAGGTCCTTTAAGGGCTGGCTCAGGGTCTCCCCCAAAATTGTGGTAGAGTTTTTGAAACCTTGTGGTAAAACCGTCCAGCATTACTGAGTCTTGACCTGAGATTTCAGGTCCTGCCATTCAAAAGCAAACAACGGTTGAGAGTCTTGATCAACCAGAATGCAAGCACTGGCATCTTTTAAGTCCAATACTGAATACCAGAAGCTGTTCCCAGGTATACTACTCACCAAAGTATAAGGGTTCAGGACAGTGAATGCCCTGTACGATGTCATTTATAGCCCTTAAGTCTTGTACAAATCGATACCCATTTAAGTGGGGTTTCTTAATAGGCAATGTGGATGTATTCTATGATGAGTGGCAGGGCCTAATAAGCCTATATTTCTGAATTTCTGAATTATCAGGCATATTCCTTTTAAGGAACTCTTTCTTCAAGGGATACTGCCTCTTATCGGGAGTCTCTGCCCCTTGTTCGAGGTTGACTTTTAACAGGGGAGGTTCACTTAGCTCTCCCTGGCCTTCTAGTGGCCCACACAATGGGGTTTGCCTGATTTTCAGTTTCTTCTAGCTTTTCCCCTTCATCCCATGGTTTCATAAGGAACTGCCAAGCACGCTCTGGAGGGACCTGTAGGTGGAGCTGTGGTTCTGGAGAGAAAGTGATCTGAGCAGGAAGTTTGAACAGCAAGTCCCTTCCCAGAAGAGAAATTGGATACTCAGGAATATATAAAAATTTATGAGTTAAAAGAGTATGTTTCATAGTGCATTCTAATGGTGTCAAGAAAAATTGGCTTTTAGGGCTTCCAGAAATTCCAGTTACAGTTACAGCCCGTTGCAAGGACTCAGTTTAAGGTCTATTGACCACAGAAATATGTTGCTCTGGTATCAATCAAAAAGTCTACAATTTGTCCCCCCAACTGTGAGTTTTACCCGAGGTTCCTGGGAGGTGACTTAAGTAGGTTGTGGTAATAATTGAATCTCTGGGCCCCGACACTCATTGTCAGAGCAATTTCCGTTTCCAAGCATCACTCTCCAGTTCTTAGAACCTGACTTTTCCTTTGCTTGAGGCACTTATTTTTCAAGTGCCTCTTTCCTTTGCAATACGCACATTGATCAGTGGCAAGCATTTTAGATGGGGGTTGGGTGCCTCTTGACCGCTGATGGAATTGCCCTGGGGCCTGTTCCAAGAAAACAGTGGCCACTTGGGCCTTTTTCTGCTCTATGTTACTATACACTTTGAAGACAACGCCTGTTAATTGCAAAAGATCCATGCCTATTCCTCCCTCCAACTTCTGAAGTTTCTTTCTGCTGTCAGATGCACTTCGAGAGGTAAGAGTCATATTTACCATTCTAATGTTTTCAGGGGCTTGTGGATCCAAATCAGTATACTTTCTGTAGGCCTGGTAGGTTCTTTCAAGAAACTCATGGGGGGTCCTCTAAGGGCTTTTGTTGTACTGCCTGTGCCATATTTGGACTTTTCTGTTTAGGGGACTCCTTTCTTCAGTCCCTCAAGGATGCACCTCTAAGAGAGGAGGGCCATTCTCATTGGGGTCTCAGTTAAAGGTATTGCCTTAGTAGGTCCCATCTGGATTTTCTTTCTTTTTAAAAAAATATTTTTTTGAATTTTATTTTTTATTTATTTTTAGAGAGAGGAGAAGGGAGGGAGAAAGAAAGGGAGAGAAACATCAATGTGAGAGAGAAACATCGATCGGCTGCCTCTTATACATGCCCTGACTGAGACCAAACCCACAATCCAGGCATGAGCTCTGACCATGGTTCAGACCAGCGACCCTTAGCTTTGCAAGATGACACCCAGCCAACTGGGCCACACTGGTCAGGGCTCATCTGGGTTTTCTTGGTGCAGCCTCCAAGCCTCTCCATCTGCCTTATCCAATACCAGCCTCTGCTCATCTCCCGTAAGCAAAATATTTCGTAAAGCTTGTATGTCTGCCCAACTGGAATGGTGGGTGGCAAAAATTGACCTAAGTCAGTCATTTCAGTAGGATCATCCGTCTAAGAAGGATTTGAGGTTTTCCAATTTAACAGATACAGGATAAAAAACAGAGCATGCGCCCAATAATACCCAGCAGGATGGCCCTCTGGTCCTCCTCCACTGGAAGTCTTTGCGAAGGGTATTGCCCTGCCCCGATGGGGGCTTGTCTTTCACCAAATTTGGTTCCCTGGTGGAGTTGGGACAGAGAGGCCAGTACAGGCAGACCTCCTGTGACCCCCTCAGCTGGGTAAGGAAGAAGATGCCCCAGGACTGGAGGGACCCATGGGAACCCTGACCATGCTCACAACAGCCATAATATCTAGATGTTCCTGGTCCCTCTCTTCTGACCTTCTACTATCTGTCACAGGCAAATTCCCTCTTCTCTCTATCATTAACTTACTTCCTTTTAATCCTGCATCTTTGTTATATAAACTCATAAAAGCTTCTCTGGTAAGGCATTTCATCCAACTTCCCTCATCTTTGGCAAAACCACTCTAATTGCAGTATAGTGTAGAAGTTTAAAGACCGGTTCAGCAGCCAGCAGTCTCTTAAGTACAGATTATACATGAGCCAAGCAGTATTACGATGAAAAATAATTTTCTTTTCAGTCATAGGTTTATCAGCACAGGTTGACCAGTCGGCCAAAATTTGCCCCTAAGGCCTCCTTCCCAGAATGGAGCCTCTCCCCTATCTTTCTACCAGACAGATCTCTGTAATATCATACAAAACAAACCAGAAGGCACCTTAATTCCTGACAATCAGCCTAAGTTGTAACCTGGAACTGTAATCCTGAACCAGAAAGCACTGTGATTCAATAAAAAGTAAAGGCAGTGAGGAGTGCCAAGAGCTGGAGAAGGAGAGTCCTCAAGTGAAACCGCTTGGCAGCTGCTAGGGAGTCTCCAAACCTGCACCCCAGGGCCCTCCAGTCCAGACAGCCAACAGAACTCCCCGCCAAATACCCAGACTTACCAGAGAGTCCTGACCGTCCTGGGTTGGAATGGCCAGAATGTGAAACTGGGAAAGTCAGTGTTCATGCTGCCTGTCACCACCAGAGTCAGTCAGTAGAAATAGGGATTGAACCTTTACAGGAGCTTTATTCAGAGAGCAGACAATCTGAGAAGATGGTGAGTTATATACCCTAACAGACCGTCTTACATCTCACCTCAAGCTAACCTTTTTTTATAAGGAGAAGAAGAGGGTAAGTAAGGGGTTTGGAATTTGGGGGAAAAAAAAGTAGGTAAGGGTTTTGGAATTCAGGGAAAAAAAGTTAATCAGATAAAGGCTCAGTCTGCTGATTTTTGTAGCATCCTCTCATCTGCTGACTGGTAATTCATCTGCATCCTGGTCAGTGGACGTTCCCTCCCTGGAGCACCACGGCTCAGATACCATCTTGATGGTTTCCAGTCCTCCTGCAGCACAAAGGTCACATTGCTTGTGGGTCTCCAGGAGTCAGGGTAGGTCCAGTCATACGTTCCATTTCCTGGAACAATAGCTTTCTACATGCATTAACTACAAGCCTATTAACTACATAACTAAAGCTAAGATTTTTTAACTTTTGAGTTCCCCCATCAAATGGATAGATTTTTAGGATAATTAGAAGCATTTAGAACCTAAAAAGAGCTGGGGAAAGTTGGATTTTACTTAACACCAGGGGCAGTCTTGTGAAGAAAGAGCAGACCATGTTGTAGGGCAAGCCAACTCAGCATAAGGACATTTATCATTATTTTTTTAAGAATAAATTTGTTCAAACTTGCCCATAGACTTTTCTATGAATAAACCCTTATTCCCATTGGATTTTATTATCTGGACATTTTTATTACTAAGTGTAATAAAATTGCTCTTAAAACAGCAACCAATATTTAAAAAAACATATTTATGGGAAGACAACAATTTTCTAATTTTCTGAAGTAATAAAATTCATTTAATCACAAAATACTTGCATGGCAACTAGGGTTGTTCATAAGTGATATATTATTTAAATTTATATTATTTGCACAATAGTTTTCAGTTCTAAAGGGAAAATATAAAAGATTAACAAAGCACATTGTTCTTTCAGAATTTTAAATAGTTGTGTAAAGTTCAAGACTTTCTACTTCAACAGTTATTAGAACATTGATACTCTTCTGATTTATATGTGATAGTATTTAAAGTATGTTCTAAAAAATATTGAACACAGTAGTAGGAAACCACTCATGTGAGTGTTATTAGCTTGCTCCAGGGAGGCAAAGGCTACCATTCCTGAGGAAACTGAGTAACACACAAGGCAGACCACGCTGTTCATGGCCACGTTCTGCCATGTGCACATAGAGCCACGTTACTAAGGAAAGGCCTTTTCAACGCTCTTACCTTAATTTTACAACCCTACTTTAGCAGGAGTTCACACATTGTTCTGCTTTATGGGAAGTGGTTCTGATTCTGGTAACATGCCAATACTTTGTGGGTGTTCAACAAGCAGCAAATGAATAAACTGAGACAACCACAAATTTTCCCTTGAACCTTCCAAGACTTCTAATGGTGCTCGAAGAGGAGAACCTAAAATTGTTTTGTGTTGACTGGCTGCTGCTAAAAATTAAGAGCAAATTTAAAGCTACAAAGCAAAGAGTTTTGTTACCGGTTTCAGTTTCGTGTATCAAATGCTTCAAAAGGTCAATATTCAAAATGTCAGTTTGGAGTAAGGAAAGTTTTATTAATCAAGAAGACACCAGCGTAAGAAGATGACAGGGTCTTAAAGTTTCCACAAATCCATTCTTCTGAAGAGCCCAGAATTCTGGTTTCTTTTATGTCAAGGGAAGGGAAAATGGGAAGGGGGCAAGAGGTGTGTGATATCTAGGTACCAGCCACGATCCAAGGAAGAGCATGAAATCTTTAAACCTCTTTGTTCCCCAGTCTGTTGACCCCCGCTGATCTGAAACTGGTCCTGAGGCGCCGGAAATCCTTGCCAAAAGCTCAAGCCTTGAACAGAGTTCTTCTAATAGTTAGCACATCTACAGCAGGAGCTATTTGCCCGGACCCCAGGGGAGGGATACAGGCTAGGGCGAAGTGTCAGAGACAGGAAGCATTTCACCATTACGCTGTCAGACCGAAGCCCAGGGCCGAGCCGGACCATTCAATAATTTAAAAAAAAAATTTTTTTTTTCTCTAAAAATTTTTGACTATAAGATTTTAATTTAAACGGAGACCAGACAAATGAATGGATTTATTAGTCAGGAGATTAAGCAAGTTACTCAACCCATCTGTCAATGTGAGAACATCCAAACCCGTAATGAATATTTTATTGAATTTATTGGAGTTACATTGGTCAATAAAATTACACAGGTTTCAAGTGCACGATTCTACAGTTTTAAATAAGATTTTATTTGCAACAAACTGACCACAATGGTTAGGAAGCAAGGTCCCCAACGGATCAGAGAATGGCAATTTGTTTGTTTCTTTCTTGCACTCAGAATTAAGGAAAGAACATAAGGAAGGTTACATGAAGGTGGGAGAAAGCAAGTCGGGGATCGGATTACAGGATTGTTAACAAGATTGTGTGTTCTCTTGAGGGCGGTTATTCAGAGGTGTGTTAAGCTAGATGCACAAAATAATGGACAGGCTTAGCTTAAGGCAAAGATAAACCTTTCACTGAAGTCGTGTGCCTGGGAGGTGACTGCTTCTCACCGAAACCTGCCCAGTGAGGAACTTGTGATCAGATCACCCTACAAGGTTACTTTCATAGAACCTCTTTTTCATCCCCATTTTTATGTCTCACTTTCCTGAGTTTTGGAATGAGGATAGAAACAGTACTTACCTCACAAAGCTGCTGTGAAGGCAATACCTGTTCAGAGCATTGCAGAATGTCTGGCAAATGTTCACTGTCCCATAAATGTTTGTTACTATATACAATTCTTTCCTTTGACATTCATCTCCACAATTTTTTATCTGCAATAACTAAATTCCAAAAAACTCTGAAAATGCTAAAGCTGGGGGTACAATCTGGTCTGAATTAATAAAAGCTAACCTGAACTTTCTTAACCGCTTTGGTAAAAATATTAATATGTTTCGCTGCAGGAATATTAATGTATTTACCTTGCTAAAATCCAAAAAATTCCAAACCACCCTGGCCCCAGAGGTTCCAAATAAGCAATGTGGGTTTATTTCAACACGAGGTCAACACCGTGCCTAGAAAAATCAACCAACTTTGGATTCATAGGCACCTGGCTTTGCATCAGACCTGGGCATCTACTGCAAAGCCTTGGGAAAGCTATTTTACTTCTCTTAAGGTTCATGTGGCTGGCAGAGAATTCATTTACTGTATAGCACGTGAACGTCCTCAAATTTCTGCATGCCTTACCACCCCCCAAAATGTTTCTTTCTCTTGACTCATTCAGGTTCACTGACAGCCTCCCATTTTGGAAGATGGCTACTTGCCTGGGTTGTTCATGGCCACCCTCCCACTGCACTCTTGGCTAACCGTACCACAGACAGATGGCGTGTGAGCCGAATGAGAACTTTCTGTGGAATTCAGGGAACTGGGAGAATGGTTCAGATGACGGAATCCAGTTGATCTGTTTTCGCTCCTTGCCTGTCTCTGTGCTTCTGATAGCCACCAGCAATTGGATGAGTTAACTTCCCAAAGGGCTGATGCCCCGAAGGTAAGGAAAGCATAAATGCTGAAAGGTATAAATGGCCGATAGCTTAAGGTGGTGCTGGTTTTTCTTCCTAGGTAAATCAACAGCGGAACAAAGTAGAATTTCTCCTCACCTTATAATCATTGGCTGCAGAAAGCAGCAGTAGAAAATTGGAGGATGTTGAATGGGTAAGACTCAAGGTTGGTTCGTTGACCAGGATTGATTTAATGAAGGAAGCCGGTTTAGGCCAGAGATTCTTAATCCTGGCTACATAGTAGACTCACCTGGACACCTTAATAAAATGCCCAAATTCTCTGTGGATCATCTGGGTCAGAATCTCTGGAGAGGGAGCCAGGCACAAGTGTTAAAAAAAAAAAAATCTCTCCAGGTGATTCTGTATTCAGGGCTGCCCTAGGTTAGTGAGCGGCCTTGGACACAGACACCTGAGAACTTTAAAAATGATGGATGCCCAGGTCCCACCCCCCACCCCCAGAGATTTGGATCCAATGGCCTGGTATGTAATTGGCCTACAGCGTGATGGTGCATCAGGGATTTTAAACGCTGCCCAAGTGATTGTAATAGTGAGAACCACTGCCTGTGCAATCCAGGTTTTCTCCAAAATGTGTCGTATTCCTTTTTCCTTACAAATAGGTTTCCTGGAATTTTTATTAAGAATTTCAACAACCGTAGCAATAATTTTCAGGTAATATAGTTTAAAAACTTATTTGGCTCTTTATTGAAACTTCACATTTTCAAGAAAAGATTCCATTTTTGAAAAGCCTTTAATAGGTCGGGCATATTTCAGTGCAAATTGAGAGCGCAACTCACAGCCATTGAATTGATTAGCTGGTCGCGTATTTTTCCTGTTACTAAAAATCACTATTACATAGTGAATTATTACCCTGACAGTGAAAAGGAATGGAATGGACTGAGGAATACGGAGCCTGTAGTAAATGGTATCTATTATATGCATGATGTATTTTTACATACTACTACAATATATTTGATATTTGAGAAATGTTTTACTTTTCATGAGCAGCCAAATAGCTTATCAATGTCCCTGCCTTCATAGCACTTTACCCTGAGACTCTAGAATAAATGCAACAAACCTGGCCTTTCAGAGACAAACAGTGCCTGAGCAGTGGAGACCAAACTCCAGGCTGACAATCCTGCTTCATCGCGCTTCTCATTATTCCTCGACTTTGCTTTCCATCCGCTGTTGGCAGTCAGAAGGGCCAAAGGTGCTTGCATTGCCCTGACCTTCGAGGGCTCCCCATTTCCTGTGGAGTACCGTGCAAACTCTTTACTTGGGCATTTGTGGTTTTTTACCTCCTGGCCCGCACCTCCCAAGCAGCATCTTCTTCCCAACCCTTCCCATGCTGGCACACAGAGGGCGGTTCGCTGCTCCTCCAGGCCCCCTGGGCCCTCAGTCTTTGCCCTTCTCCACCTGATGTATTGCAGTATCTTTCATGATCAGACATTATTACTGCAGCTTTAGTAAGCAGAGCCCCCTCTCCTGCCATGTTCTCAGAGCAAGTTAGCTCCTAAGTCTTGGACCAGCCATGTAATCAATGAAAGAGAATGTTCCCTGGATCTGAGGACAGGGAGCAGCCTATATAGAGGGGGGCCATTTAAAAACCTCATTCATCCAGCCATCCAGCCATCTATCCACCCATCCGTCCATCTATCCATCCATTTAGCAAGTACACATTGAATGTTAATGAGGTACAGGATACCATTGTAGGTATGGGAGATATGACAGACATCTGTTTTCATGGGAGCATGAAAAATAGATAACACACAAACAAATTTTCAAAAATAATTTTAAGAGTAGAGATTATGAAAATAAAACAGAATAATAAAAAAGGGGGCTGCTTTGTGGAGAGACATTTGAGCTGAGGGACCTGAATAATGAGTCAGCTAAATGAAGATCTAGACCAAGAAAGTTCTTGGGATTGATTCTACAACTTTTAGGGCTGGTGGAAACCCCTACACATGACTTTCCCCTCTGGACCAGATTCCTGAGTACACAGCTGAGGGGAGCTCTAGTCCTACAGACGTCTATATCACCTGACCACAGCCTTCCAGAACTAGCTCGCTGGGCCACCTGGGGAGGTCACTCTCCCTAGGTGAGGTGAGGAAACGAGGATGTGCTGACCGATCGAGGCAACAAGATGCTTCCTTCACTCAAAAACCTTCTCGTGCGCCCTGACGGTTGTTTAGTCCTCATATCTCCCATGCTTTTGACAGGGCAGTGAGATTGGTTAATAGCCTGAAAACACCTATCAGGATCCCCTGGCCACACAGGCCACTCCCCAAAGTTGTATGACCTGTACTTGGCTATCGGTATTAAAGGAGACCAATGAGAGGCTTCATTCTTCCATGTTTGGGTTTTCATACCACTTTTAGTCATTATCTTATTTAACCTCCAATGCAAATAGCTCGATCAGACTTGTTTGATTCCTATTTTGTAGAGACCGCAGAATAAGTAAATGTAGGAATTTCAAGTCAGGCAGGTATAGCTCATAATCTTGGTTCTGGAACTTAACTAGTGTGTGACTCTTGGTAAATTCCTTCATCTCTTTCCAACCTTGGTTTCCCTGTTGTTCAGTAAAGACGTAATATGCCTCTCACAGGTTGTTGGGAAGAGGAGATGGGTAGAATATTTAAGAAACCACCTGGTATGTAGTATGTGTCCGATGAATGTACTGATTGCCACTGGACAAGGGACAAAGTGTCCAGTGACTAACTGCACAGTCAGCAAATGCTGGTGTGGGCTGGGCTCCTTCTCAGACCTCTCTCTCTCTGACTCCTGAGGAGACAGACACTGTGCTGCATGCATTTGTCACCTTTTGCCTTCCCCCTAGACACACTGGATTTTATTCCCTCCTGGACCAAGAAAGAACATCTAGTTATTGTAGTTTTGGGGTAACAGGCTGGACCTATTAACTATCTACATGTAACAACAATAACAGTCATTGAAAAATGGTTGAGTCAATGTCTTCAGCTGGTTTCCAGAGAGAATAAATTACCTCCCAAACTGATTAGTGGTTGTGTCAAAATGCCAAATGAAAAACTTTAGGGACTCCTCTGTTGTCATTTGTTAGGACCAGAAAGTACTCTTTGATAGACTTGATTTAGAAAAAATTCCCTTCGTACTTGTACTGTTTTTCTGACACAGGAAAAATGAAAATTGCCGGCCCCAAAGCACTGTGACCAGGATAGTTTAGATGTGAAGCCTCCCAAGAGTCTTTCAAATCACGAACTGGGGAAGCACCATCTATATCTATGTCAGTCCTCTCTATGCATGTCAGTCAGCCAAGATTTTAGTGAATTCTCCTGATGTCACTGGAAGCAGAATGTTTCTCACCAGCTCCCTCTGGCTGGCGTTCCCAAGCTGGTTCCAACGAGGACCAAGCTCTTCCTGACTTCTTTCGGCAGCTCTGTTGTTTAGTCCTTGTATCTCTCATACTTTCTAGTCTCCCCACTTTAATGCCTCTTTCCATAGGTCAGCAGCATGAAGAAATGTCTCTCTCCACCTGAGACCCATCCAGCCAAAGCACTCTCTCTCCTCTTTTCTTACAGCCAAACTCTCAAAGGAAGCCCCCAACTGTGTCTCCATTTACTCACCTCCCACCCACTCATGGGGTGCCTTAGATCTGATTCCGTCTCCACAGCTCAGCTGAAAGCTCTGCTAAAGGTGGCCAGTGGTCTCTGGTTGATGCGTCCATGGGATTTCTCAGCCCTTCTCTTTCTTGCCCCCCGTGCAGCATTGAGACAAAGTGACTTCTACTTTGACTGTTTTCTTCCCCTATTTCCAAGACTTTGGACCCTCTTGGTTTTTTTCCTTCCATGTTTAGGGGTATTCCCTGAGCCTCTTTACTGTTTTCTCCTCTGCTGACCCTTAAGTGTTGCTGTTTCTCGTTTCCTCCTCTTGATTATCCTAAAGCCTGCCAAACCTTGACCTCCAGCCTGGGCCTCTGTCCCGAACTCCAGGACCTCGAGTAAGTCATGCACCTCCCTCACCCTAATGTCCTTACCTGTAAAATGGTGGGCTGGGTTTTCAATATTTTAAGGTGTTATTGTTGTGTTTAAGCAAGCCACAGAACAGTTTTTATGGATACAGAGCTTCATGTTGGTAAAAAAAAGTCAAACTTTGGAAAATTGGAAGTACTCCATGATGTTAAGTTTTTTGGCTTACGTTAGAGAAGTGCCGATGGCTAGGTAAGCAGAGTTGAAGTGTGTGCACACATGTGACACATTCACACATGCCAGTTGAAACATATTAATACACCTTTTGGAGAATTAAGAATTAAATCCCCAGTCCCTCTATTATCCAACAAAAGTGTATGCAGGTTTGCTTATTCGAGCCATGGTTTATATAATCCTACGTTTGCATTTTAGCTTTTCTGGAAACAGGAAAACAGAAGGGTTTTGCATTTATTTTATTTGATAAAAACATAATTTAGAACATTAGGCGGGGCCTTTTAGGATCCCTGATTCAACTCATTGGCAAATGACGGAGTTGCAATAAATAAACCCTTTTGTGTGAGAAGTCATTCTGCTTCTTGTTTACAGGACTTAATCAACTTGAATTATAGCATGTATCTTCTTTTACATCTAACATTGCTTTTTCTTTGGTAAACATCATAATACTCAGCGAATGACCATTGCAGATCTTGAGAAGAAAAGTCATTTAGAAAACAAAGAATGGGCCTGGTACTGGCTCACGGGCACCATGCTGCGCTCGCTCACCTGCCATCTGATTTTGAGACATGTCCTATGAAATTAGCTCTCACCACTTCTTCCACCCTCCCTTCTCCTAGACTTTTTACTATCTGTGACCTAGATGCCAGCTAGGCCTGGCTCCAGAGCCCCCAGACACTGTTTCCTTTTCCAAAGTATGTCATTTAAAGACAGAAGCATTTAAAAAATGAAACACAATTGGTATTTGACAGGCAGTGTGGTGCAGCGGTAAGCACACAGAGCTGAACCCAGACAGTGTGGGTTCAAAACCTGGTTCTAGGACTTACTAGTTTTGTGACTGTGGCTACACATTTAATGTCTTTTGGCCCCCATGTGTGTGCATGTGTGTGTGATGTGGGCTTCAAACTCTAAGCCCTTAAGAACTGGACATTCACCAGTCAGGCAGTGGCTAAAGGGCTGTCATTCCCCCTGTGCCTCATCTATCGTGCCCCTGTCCCTGAGAGAGACACCACAACTACGGGCTCGCTCTTTACTCTAGAATCAACTTTCTGCCCTGAAACTCGTTTCCTCATTTTCTGTCCCATCTGGTGACCGAACTGGAAAGCTAGAGCGGCCTGAGAGGGCCACTTACCTGCCTCTTTCTCTGAGCCCCGCACTGATCCCTTTGGTCCTTAAAAGGATTCCAAGGTATTCCAAACCCCAAAATGTACTCCAAACCCAAAACGGATTTCAAAAGACTGGTCAAAAAGTATCCTTCCTTAATGTCTCTTAGCTCTTGTAATTATTTCTCTCCTTCAAGTGTCTTACCTTCAGCCAATTTACTTATTCAATCGACCAAGCGACCAACCAAACAACCAGTTTTTCTCAGCCCCACGCACCCTGTGAGAAACCAGCTCGCATTTAGAGTTTTAAGTGGTATTTTAGTAGTGAGCTCTGGGAAGTGGGAGCACAGAGGAGGGAACCCAGGACAGGATTGTCCAAGGGTAGAGGATGAGGGTAGAGTGCTGGCATGGAAGGCCTTCCAGAGGAGATCACGGTGAGCTGTCCTAAGGCGAAGAGGGACTTAGCTGCGAGGGGGCTGACGTGTGCGGCAGAGGCCTGCCAGGTAGAAGAAACAATAACCAGATGTGGAGGTAGCGCATGGCTTGTTCTGGGACCTGCAGAGCCTGAATTCAAAGCTTGGATCTACTTCTTCCTTGCCACAAGGCCCTAACTATACTACCTTCCTAACATGCTTCAGGAAAGGGAAGCCATTTCTTCTCCCTCTGGCCTCGGCAATGTTTGAACGTGATGCCGAGAGCTACTGCAGACACCTTGCTTCTAGCCGTAGGACAGAGCAAAACAAGAGAGCAGAGCGGGCAGATGGAAAGACACTGGGTCCTTGGTGACGTTTCTGAACCACGGATCGTAAACCTGTGAAGTCTTTTCCACAGCTGCAGTGAAGCCAGCTTCTTTTACGTAACAGACAAAAGCAGCTTACCACCTAAACTGAGGGGATCGTACTTGTTTACATGTTGATTATTGCCTCCCCTAAGACTGTAAGCCCCTTGACTGTGAGGTCCTTAGGTGTAGAATCCCTCGCTGCCCTGGTTGTGCTTGGCACAGCAGAGCTGCACAATAAATACGTTTTACTGGACTTTTCAGTCCGACGTGGTGACTGTTGGAGTATTGGAGACTGGGGGAAAGGGAGGAGTCCAAAACGGCTTCCTGGTTTAGGGTCCGAGTGCTGAGGTTGATAGGCGTTCCGTTAGTAGAGCGATACTGGAGGTGGGGCAGCCGGACTGCACCACAGGGTGTTTTTATAATGACCTTTTTGGCCTCTATCTCCGCTGTGTCAAACTAAAAGTGAAAGGCTTTTCAAAGTGACAGGCAGTAAGCATTTATTTGGAATCAACAAGAATAGCTGCTCAGGATGTACCGATTCAGGCAGAAACCTAAACAGTGTTCTGAGCAGGAGACAAAGGCAGTGGGTAATCATGAGAAAGGGACGGGGACAATTGCAGCAGTAGCAGGAAGGCGTTTCTATTGGTATAGACGCATAACATGGGCGACGCTCATTCTAAACAGGTTTTTAGAAGATTTCGGCCTGGTTGTCATCAGTTCAGTAGCCATAACAACTGTCTTATTACCTTTGCAAACAGCTGTTTGGGGCACAAGCTTGCTTTAGTCCCGGTCCAAAGGTTATTTTGCCCTGTTTTAACACTCCGAAGATTGGAGGCATAAGACACACAAAGCAGTTCTTCCTGGATGGCAGCTCTGTTCCATTTTAAAGTGGCTCCCTTCGTTCGTTCGTTCGTTCGTTCGTTCGCTCATTGATTTATTGACACTACCACAGGCCCTTTTTGAAAACCGTGAGTAAAGAAAGGCCTGTGGAACCTGAAAGGCCCACGCTAACAGATACAGGTTGGGTCACTCACAATTCCCCATGCCGCCTTCCCCTACACCCTAGTGTATTTGCGACTTGCTCATCTTACAATACGGGCCTCGTCCCAACTTGCCATTTTGTGTAATTGTTCTTCACTTGAGAGCAGTTCTTGTCAAACTTGTCAAAGGGGGGCTGTCAAACAATATTAAGATTCTGATCTTCCAGGTGCCTTGGGAGATAAACTGAGTGACAAGTCTAACATGGGAGGAAAGCCCCCCTTTCCACAATTTAAATAAAGTCCATTTTACCATGAAAAAAGAAGCTATCATATGAAAACTCCTTTTCCAGCCTGCCCCCCTCCTTTGCCCACCCAAAGGTTGCAGAGCTGTTGTCACTTGAGTTTTGAGATTCTGGATCTTCTAAATGGCTGGCCAAGGGCGGAGAGGACCACCCCATGCGGCCGGCTGTCGCAGGTCTTATGGTCTGACCACGAGCAGTCCCTCTGTTGTGGGTACTATGCTCTCAGGCCTTGGAGGCCGCTTTCTGTGTTGAAGCTTACATTTTCTCTTCGAGTTCCCCTGATTACCAGGAGAAAGCCCTTCCTCTTCTCTTTCCATGGTAACAGATTGAGCTCTGCCTGCGACTCCCACCCTTTGCTTCCCTCTTTCCTCAGCGGAAAAGCTTGGCAAGTACAGGTGCCACTCCCTTGTCACCCGCCTGCAGACACAACCACAGCACTCTGCCCACAACTATGTAAGCACAGACAGCCTGGAAATTCATTTGCTCTTTATTGCTGTCTTCCTCTTGAATTCTAATTTTTGAAAGGATTAAGGAAGCTAAGGGTTAAAAGGCAGGTGCAGAGAAGAAAGACAGCTCTGGGGTTTTGCTTCCACTCATCGTTGATGAAGGCAGGAAAAAACCCTCCTTTGTTATGTCATTAGGCTGGAGGGCTGGCCCATGCTGAGCGAAGCCCTGTGCGGTCACTGGGAAAGAAACAGATGAGCCTGGGATGCTCCCTCTACGATTGGGTCTCCTTAAAACAGCAACATTTCGGGAGAAAGCCTGAGCCAGAGCACGCTGGCCCTGTTAGAGGCAATCGGGGCTCAAACACTGCCTGGCTTTAGCTAACACCTGCGTGGACAGGGACAGGACGAGATGTGTTGTTTATGCTGTGAGTTCTCCACTTGCTTGCCCCATCCCTCTATTCTCTGTCCTCCCGATGGTGGCCCAGAAGCTGTCCATGGATGGCTTCACAAGGGTGGCTTCTTGGTGTTTTCTGCTCATGGAGGGCACATGCAGGAGATGGAAGCGTGAGAGGGCAGTCCCGCAGCTCCTCATCCATTCCTATCCCCACCCTAGTGGTCACTGCTTCCGGGAACACGTCCCCTCTCTTTGCTTCTACGGTGCTAGGGGTGGTAACAACTTCTGGCATTTGGTGGTTCTGGGGGGCCTCAGCGCCCCTTATCACTTCCTTTAACCCTGCCCACTCTTCTGTAAATAGTCCCTTCATTAACTGCTTTTCAGTCAAACACTTTGGAGTGTGCCATCTGTTTCCTGCCAGGGCCCTGGCTGATACTGTTACTAACCCTTCTTCTCATTTAGGCTTAAAATAAGTTGGTGTAGCCTGTATATCGAGACTTAGCTGCAACACCTACTGCTACTGCTTGTGGGTTGAGCTTCTGGGTGAGCACCCCTGTGAGAATAACTAACTGTTGGTGCTGTATTTCCCAGACTTTTAATTTAGGTCTCTATCTGTCTATTACTTTGTTTCCTAGCCTGAGTTTGAGATTTGTAATGAAGTATAATAGCAAAATTTTAGGCAGCCACTGGATAATGTGATAGAGCTGTGTGATCTTGGGCAAGCATGGCCTTGTGCCACAGTTTTCCTCATGTATAAAATGGGTAGAAAAATAGTTTCTTGGCCTTTTATCTAAGATCTTGTGTAGTACCTGTTCTTACCAGTTTAAAATGGGTAGAATAATAGCCCTGGCCAGTGTGGCTCAGTTGGTTGGAGTGTCGTCCTGTAAACCGAAAGGTTGCAGGTTCAATTCCCAGTCAGGACACATGGCTAGGTTGAGGGTTTGGTCCCTGGTGGGGGAGTGTATGCGAGGCAACCAATCGATGTTTCTCTCTCTCTCTCCTTCCCTTCCTCTCTCTCTAAAATCATGTCCTCAGGAGAAGATAATGAATGAATGAATGAATGAATGAATGAATAAATAAATAAAATGAGTATAATAATAGTATGACCTTATAGGGTTTTCATGAGAGTTAACGAAAGGTAAGTGTGTAAGGCACATAGGATAGAGCATGGCATGTGGGAAATCTCCATAAATAGTAGCTATTATTAATTTTTTGGTGAAAGAATTTTACTTGGAATTAAATGATGAGGTTTGTCTTCTGGTTCTGTCATTGAGTAACCGGGTGACATTGGAACTATCATTTAGACTCTTTAAGTAATAGTTTCTAGATTCATAGCGTGGGATCAATAAAACTTGCCTCATTTGGCGATTGCCAGGCAAAAATGCCATGCTGTGTGGGAAAGGTCTTTGCAAACTCTAAAGCTCTACACGACTACTAGATAAGGCGTTCTAACCCTGAGCCCCCGTGGGGAGCCTAGGGCTGTCCCATGATACTGGTGTTTGTGTTTACCCTTAAGTGGGCCCTTGTCCACCAGCCAGTATTTTAGATGCCTCCTGGTGGGTAGTTCTCCCTCCCCTGTCCCGACCTCCAAAGTGGCCCCCCGTTCACACACACTCCTGGCGAAAAGGTGCAGGATGAGGAGTGCTGCTGCTTTGTCCCAGCTTAACCCTGCGGCCCTGGACTCCCACCATCCATATGGAATATGCCCAGCTCTCCTTGCTCTGAGTGACTTCTGGAAAATCCTACCTGCTCAGCATAGGCAGAGCCCCTGGCGCTCCTCTGTGAACGTGCTGATTTCTTATAGCCTGGGGGAGCCCCATCAGACTCCCAGGGCTCGCAGGCCGTGTGGGCCTGACGCAAATGCTCCTACCCCTGGCAGTGAACCAAAGGCTATTTATGAGGCTCTGCCAGCATCTGCCTCCTAAGCACCATCGTGCCAGCGTTTGAGTGACCCAAATACATATTTTCTCTGTCTCCAGGCTCTTCTCTCCTCTCCTACTGCCCTCTTCTTTTTCTGGCTAACACACTCTTCCATGGCTTTCACTAGATCGCATGGGGCGAAGGGATGTTTCTAGGCCCCTCCTTAGGTATTTTTAGATGATGACAGACTGACACACTCCCCCTTCCCAGGGTGGATTGTTTTTGTTTTGTTCAGTTGGCAGAGACACCTGCAGGCACTGCGTGTCCCGTCCGCCTCGCCCGTCACGCATCCCCAGTCAGTCAACATTGTTTCAGATGCATTGTTGTCAGGCCTGCAAGACCCAGAATGCGGCAGCCCAGATAGGCTGATGTGGACGTGACATCTCAGGAGAAGCTTGGCTCTTGCCTTGCCCAGGTCCACGCCTCCCAGAACAGAAGAGGACATCAGAGGTCTGGAATTGTGGGCTGAAATGTCAAATCAGGGCGCTTGGACAGCAGTTTTTCTTATACTGGTCAAGATTTCCCGCCAAACAACTGCCCTGAAAAACCAAATTCTGCTTTCACTTAGAAGCAATTATACCAAGTCCCATTTTTCAAGCCTGTCTGGGCTGCACCAATGAATTATTGGGGGGACAGAGCAGATGGGAGACTCTTTTTGCTCACTTCATGTGTTCTCTGACCCAGTTCTGCCTATGCTAAAATTTTTTAATGACTTTTTTAATTTGCAGATTTTAATATAGAATATGAAGTTCTGAAAATGCCTATTCTTCAAATAACAAAAATGTTCCAACCCTCACGTGTGCATTAATTTTTAGGTGAAAGGCTCCTGTTATGTTTAAGGAAAAAAATATTAAAGATCCTAAATGATAACTTTGGTTCTGGTTGTTTTTTAACTGATAACACCTTTGGCATTCACTTATCTAAAACTGAAATGTAGTACTAGGGAGTTGTACATAAATATTTGCATTTATACACATTTTTAAGAGAAAATATGTTTTTACTGGGCAAAGTATGAGAACTATAGATGAGTAACAACAGTATTTAATGCATTTTGAGTCTCATTACAGGGATTTTATACACTAATGTGGTACATTATTGAGACCTTTGGAATGCAAATCTCGAAAATCACCATTAGCTATTTTAGTTTCAGTTGCAGAAAACCTTGAATGACACACCCTGCCAGTGACAGAGAATATTTTGATGGTGTTCTTCTCACTATGTGCTATGATGATCATTTTAATGAATTCTATGTCCTTGAGTCATATCTTAATGAGAGCTTGCTGGCTGAATAGGAAAAAAGGAGCTACAGATCAGAGGTGGACAAAAGTGCTTGAAGAATTTCATTATTGAAACACTCATCTTCCAAGTATAAAGAGGGTGTATATGACTTCTTCCTGTCATTATTGGATTGGAAAACAATAGTCTCCTGAATATTTCTTTTAAATCATTTATGACAGATACTTTCAGATAATAATGTGATTAAATTCCACTTATTCATCACCCAGTTTTAACAACTATCAACATTTTGCCAATCATGTTTCATGTATCTGCCCTGATTTTATTTTGTTTTATTATTTTTTTTGGTACTTTAAAGCAAATTCAAGATAATATCAATGACCGAGTGATGGTTAATTTTATGTGTCAGTTTGATTGGGCCATTGCATTAGTCGGCTTGGGCTTCCGTAACAAAATACCACAGAGTGGCTTAAACAACAAAAATTTATTTCTCACAGTTCTGGAGGCTGAGAAGCCCCAGACTAAGACGCCAGCTAAGTAGGTCTCACCTCAAGGCCTCCCCTCTCAGCGCCCAGGCGGCTGCGTCTTGCTGGGCGTCCAGCGCCCCGAGTGCTCGCCGCCGTCTTCAGCAGGGGCTGCGATGAGGATGCCCTCCTTTCGTGTGCGCCTCCTTCCCGGCCTCCCCCCACGCCTTTACGTATTATTTTAAAATAAGTTCCAGACTTTACATAATTTCAAAGGTAAATACTTCTGTATATATCTCTAAAAGATCAGGATTTTTTTTTAAATTAAAAACTGCTTTTAATTCTATCTCCCAAATGAAAACAAATTAAAAGAAGCAAAATTATAACTCTCCATAGATTATATCATTGTTAGCCTAATAGACACCCGGAATCAACTGGAAATTTATTAGGGAAAAAATTAAGGTGAAGTGTCATAAATCAAATAAGAGATAACTTCATTTATACATTGCAGGAACCGCGAATATTGAATAGTAGCTTCTCAGATACCAGGGGATCAAATAGATGACACAAGGGAGTAGAGCAGACCAGATAAGCAACTGCAGCAAGCTAGTTAACACCTAGATCGAGAATGTTTTTTAAAAAACATAACCATAATATCTTTGTCAAATCTACAAAACTTAACAGTATTGCCTTAACATAATCTAGGATCCAAAAGTGATATTACGATGTTCCTGATTGTCCCATAAATGTCTTTTGACAATTGGTTTGTCACAAGTTTTCAAACAGGATTCACACATGACATCTGGTTGATACAGGCTCTGAACTGAATTGTTTCCTTCCCCCCAACCCCCAAATTCATGTGTTGAAGCCCCAATCTCCATGTTGCTGTATTCGGAGATCTGGCTTTTAGGAGAAATTAAGGTTAAGTGAGATCGTAAGGGTAGGGATCTTAGTCCGACAGGACTGGTGGCCTTATAAGAAGAGGAAGAGAGAGCGGTCAGTTTCTCTATCTATGTGCACACACTGAGGAAAGGCCAAGTGAGAACATAGTAAAAAGCTGGCTGTCTGCAAGCCAGGAAGTGTTCTCATGAGAACCTGACCACGCTGGCATATTGATCTCAGACCTCCAGCCTCCAGAACTGTGAGAAAATACAATTCTCTTGTTGAAGCCACCCAGTCTAGGACATTTTGTTATGGCAGACAGAGATGACTAGTGCAATACACTTCTTAAGTTTGTTGCATTCCCCCATGATTGCTCACTTTTTATTCCATTTATTTGTCAAAGAAACGGGGTCATTTGTCCTATAGAAATCCTCACATTCCCGATTTGACTGATTGTATTCTTCTGGTGTCATCTAACATGTCCCTCTATCTCTGTGACTGCTAAAAACAGGTACTTAAACCTGGAATCTTCATTTGATTCAGGTTCATTTTGTCAAGAATTCTTTAAAGGCAGTTGACTGTGCATTCCTATTGCATCATATCAGGAAAAGTACGATGTCTTGTGTTTATACCTTTTGTGACTTTAAGTTGACTGGTGGTTCTAGATGTAGTTGGCCTGATCCCTCCATAATAAAGGTCTCCATGAACTTTTCTCCTAATGGTTTTAGCAGCCATTGGTCTCCACAGCCTAGATCGTAAATTCAATAAAGATTTGAAAATGACGATTTTCTAATTCTGTCATTCCTCTGTTTTTATTAGCTAGGTAGGTCTCATTTCAAGACCTCTTCTTATATAAAGAGAGAATTTCCCATGTCAATTACTAGGTTACCCTGAAATTCAGTTTATACAGAAAAGGCAGGATAAGATTCTTTCCTTTTATTAACCACCTGTCAGGAGTTGGTAGCCCAGTAACCTCCAAAAAGTAGCATTACTTTGTTTTTTAATTACCACTATGTGAGCTATTGAATTTTATATGTTCGATGTGCTTCAATCTATTATGACTATTGTCTTTTTTTGGCATTCAAATGAACTCAGCCATGGTCAGGGAGAGTCCCTTTAAGATAGTTTCCGTATCCTTTTGCCATGATCCCAGGAGGCTTTGATGGTGGCTTCGATTTCAGGTATAGCAACAAGCCTTAGCTTGAACAGTTCCTGCCCCAGAGCTAGAATCAATTGTTTCTCCAAGGACCCCCGGCATTTATTAGTGAGGAATGGTATTTAGAAACCACATCTAGCGCTGCAGTCGCTTATTGCCACTGGATTGTTATTGCTTCTGGATCTGATAAATAATACCGAGGAAACTAAAATGTCTTCAATAATAAATAAAACTGTGAATATCTCTTAAATTACTCAAAAACTTTGTAAAAGATGCTTTAATTAAGAGAAAAAGAATGAAGAAAACTGAGTATTAGTAGAAAATAAATGTTAGAACATGAAACTATCAACAGATAGGAAGATGTTTTATAAAAACGATGACACAAATATTGAATTAAAAATTATATATTTATTTTATTCTTTCTAATAATAGTAGTTTATTCAATACATAACAAAATATTATTTAATTTTATTATAATTATATGATCACATAATATGGTATAAAATTATATTATTATATAATTATTAAATAATATTATTATGTATTAGTAAAGGCCCAATGAAGACAGCTAAATGAGTTAATGACATTCATAAATCAGGTTAGAGTTCTCTGTTGAGCCCTGTGTTGTTTCTTGGAGCTCAGAAAGTCTGCTTACCTCTAGTGGAAAATGTCACATCAAGAGGTCACATCTGGCTTGTTCCAATTCCTGCTCACCCATTGGCCTTCTGATTGGCATTGGCCTTCCCCTGTAGGCTGCTTTATAGGGAAGGGAGTGCATTGACCAGCAGACATTAACATTTCAGGTTGTCAAGTAGTTGCATTTCTTATGGCAAATTTCTACACAGGCACTTCGTTTATATAAATGTTTTCTATGACTTTGGTCGATGTGACTCAATCCCCTTAATCTGATTGACTGGAGTAACTGGAAAAACTGAGTCACTGGACATTCCCAGATCAAACTATGGATTGACAACCCACCATCAGGAGGGAAGCCCTGTCTGCAAAGCCAGCCTCTATCTCTTTTTGAGGTAGTATATTTATTTTTGCCCTCTTGCAGGGGGACAAAAATAAATGTCACCGTCTAGAACATTGAGTGGTGTATTTAGCTTTATTTTCTTTGTTTCTGATTGCCTTGACCTCTTTTGGGGTCAACTGCATGTTCTAGAGCCCTGCAGTCTTCAACCTCCTTCCTCCATGGGTCTACCTCAGAGGGTTTGCCCTGCTGTTCCTCCAGCCCGAAGCCATCAACCACCTCACCACACACATGAACATAATTACCTCCTATTCACTCTTCAGGTCTCAGCTCAATTATCTCGTTCTCAGGGAAGCCTTCCCCAGCCTTCAGACTGGGTGATGCCCTTCTGTTCTATGCTGTCCTGGCACGCTGCGCCTTACCGTCCGAACACCTGTCACGGTTGGTAATTAAACATTTATTTGTATGATAATTAGTTAGGCTTGACAGATAGGGACCACCTCCGTTGTACTCACCTTTGCATATTCTGTGCCTATCATGAGACCCAGCACAACAATAGGTGCCAGTTACTGACAGCGGGAACCAAATGAATGGCTGACATCTTCCTGAGAGAGGACAGTGAACGCAGCACACCAGGAAACCAACTCACTTGGGTCCACACGTGGATAAACTCTATCTCATTCAGGTTCTTCCTTTCTCTCCCTGCAGCTCAACACCCCTCAAGACTCGACCAGGGCCAGAAAAGATAATTAGCATTCTCCGTTTTATCAGCTTGTTTATCCAAGGGTCATAACCTTTTATGCTGAGCTAGTCTCACACTGTACTCCGATATCAAGTGTGTTTCGGGGATACCTTACCTCATGCTGTCTTCTACTCCCACCATATTGGCCCCTGGGTTCTGACCACATTTCCTCCTAAAACTCCAGTTTTCTTCTGTCAAAGGTACACTGGCCCAAATCCCAGCTCACTTAATGGTGGAAGTTCTACTCAGTGTCCACTGTTCTGTCCTTCCAAGGACTGGCTCACTATTGTGTGACTGGGGTTTTAGTCTGTTACTTCTTTGCTGTGTGATCTTGAGCATACCATATCAGCTCTGCGACTTGGTATACTTAATTAAAATATAGGGCTTAGAAGAGGAGTGCTTGGAGAACTAGTTAAAAATGACAGACCAAGAGCACTTCACTGAAAGTAAAAAAATAAAAGAGAGAACCCAACAAGCCTAGATTTGGGGACAGTATCCTTAAAGAGGTGACACCTGAAGAATAAATAGGAGTTATTTAAAAAGGTATAAGATTGCTATGATGACTACTGAGTTCATTTCGACAGGTATTTTGTGGAGCAGTTGTTGTTCCCAGGCGTGGGTTATAGTCTGGAGAATACAAAAGGCATAACATGTTCCTGGCCTCATGCTACTCACAAGTGATTTACAGAGACCACATACAAACCAGTGAATCTCAACCCTGGGCTATTTTGCACTCCAAGGGAGGGAAATCTGGAGATTTGGGGCTGTCATGACTGGGACAGAGGGCTACGCTATTGGCTTCCAGTGGCTGGAGGTCAACGGTGCTGGGAAACATCTATACCGCCCAGGAGAGTCACCACAACAAATGCCCGTCGTGTTGAGGTTGAAAAACTCTGACCCAGCCAAAGCAGTTAGTCAGAAACACAACACGGAACATTACCATGCTATAATATTTGACTCTTCTTCAAGACTCACTTCACATACTATCTCTCCCTTAAAGCCTTTCCCTGTTGCCCTAGTCAGCCTCACTATAGCTTGTCTCTAAGTGCACGGACAGCAAAGGCAGACACACTGGGTTCACATCCCAGCTGCACAACTGAATGGCTGGGTGACTTTGGGTGAGTGTTCTTACCTCTCTAAGCTTCTGTTTCTTATACATGAAAAAGAGATAATAATATCATTATCACACAATATGGAGCTGATGACTGTACCTGTAGATCACAGCACCTACCATCCATGGTATATCCAAGAACAAGTGACAGTTCTTTTCCACAGTGACTTTGTTTTTAAGCTGCCTAGATAACTTAGCTCATTTCACCCTGTACTAGGTATGTCCACTTTTACAGTATTTCAGGTATAGCTCGAAGTCCTTACCGTATCTCAATTCATTTAATTCTTTTTTTTTTTAATTGTTGTTCCATTACAGTGGTCCCAATTTTCCCCCATGGCTCTCCCCTGGCGCACCCATCCCCCAGCTCCCACAGTCAATCCCCACCCTGTTTGTCCATGTCCATGGGTCATTTATACCTGTTTGTTGATTAGACACTTCCCCTTCTTTCCCCCCATCCTCCTCCCCCTTCCCCTCTGGTTGCTGTCAGTCTGCTTCTTATTTCCATGCCTCTGGTTCTATTTCACTTATTTGTTTATTTTGTTCATTAGGTTCCTGTTATAGGTGAGATTATATGGTATCTGTCTTTCACTGCCTGGCTTATCTCACTTAGCAAATAGTCTCTAGTTCCATCCATGCTGTTGCAAAGGTTAGGAGATCCTTCTTTCTTTCTGCTGTGCAGTATTCCACTGTGTAAATGTTTCCACAGTTTTTTGATCCAGTCACTTACTGATGGGCACTTAGGCTGTTTCCAGCACTTGGCTATTGTAAATAATGCTGCTATGAACATAGGGGTGCATAGGTTCTTTTGAATTGATCTTTCAGGGTTCTTAGGGTATAATCCAAGCTGTGGGATCACTGGGTCAAAAGACAGTTCCATTTTTAGTGTTGTTTTTTTTTTTTTTAGGAAATTCCAAACTGTTTTCCACAGTGGCTGCACCAGTCTGCATTCCCACCAACAGTGCACCAGGGTTCCTTTTGCTGCACATCCTCGCCAGCACTTGTTTGTTGATTTGTTTATGATGGCCATTCTGACAGGTGTGAAGTGGTATCTCATTGTGGTTTTAATTTGCATCTCTCTGATGGCTACTGATGCTGAGCATCCTTTCATGTGTCTCTGGACTCTGTGTATGTCCTCCTTGGAGAAGTGTCTGTTCAGGTCCTTTGCCCATTTTTTAATTGGATTGTTTGTCTTCATGGTGTTGAGTGATATGAGTTCTTTGTATATTTTGGAGACCACACCCTTGTTTGAGGTATCATTGGGAAATATGTTTTCCCATACAGTTGGTTCCCTTTTCATTTTGATGCATTTTCTTTAGCCATGCAAAAGCTTTTTAATTTGATGTAGTCCCCTTTGTTTAGCTTTTCCTTTATTTCTCTTGCCCTAGAGAATATATCAGTGAAAATATTGCTGTTTGGGATATCTGAAATTTTACTGCCTATGTTTTCCTCTAGGATTTTTATGTTGTCCTTGCTTACATATAAGCCTTTTATCCATTTTGAGTTTATTCTGGTGTATGGTGTAAGTTGGTGGTCAAGTTTCATTTTTTTTTGCATGTAGCTGTCCAGTTCCCCCAATACCATTTGTCGAAAAAGCTATTTTGACTCCATTTTATGCTCCTGCCCTCTTTGTCTATAATTGACCATAGGCATTTGGGATTATTTCTGGGCTCTCTATTTTGTTACCTTGATCTATGTGTCTGTTCTTATGCCAGTACCAGGCTGTTTTGATTATAGTGACCATGTAGTATAGTTTGATATCAGGTATTGTGATCACTTCTACTTTGTTCTTCTTTCTCAAGATTGCTGAGGCTGTTCCGGGTCATTTTTGGTTCTATATAAATTTTTGAAATATTTGTTCTAACTCTGTGAAGTATGTCATTGGTATTTTAATAGGGGTTGCATTGAATCCATAGAATGCTTTGGGTAGTATGGACATTTTAATGATGTTGATTCTTCCAGTCCATGAACATGGTAGATGCTTCCATGTATTTGTATCTTCCTTAATTTCTTTCTTCAGTGTTCTGTAGTTTTCCAAGTACAGGTCTTTTACCTTCTTTGTTAAGTTTATTCCTCAGTACTTTATTTTTCCTGTTGCTATAGTAAATGGGATTTTTTCTTGATTTCTGATTCTGTTATTTCATTGTTAGTGTACAAAAATGCCTTCAGTTTCTGAATATTGACTTCATATCCTGCTATTTTGCCAAATTCACTTATTAGGTTGAGTAGTTTTTTGGTGGAGCCTATAGTGTTTTCTATGTAGACTATCATGTCATCTGCAAATAATGACCGTTTTACATCCTCCTTTCTGATTTGGATGCCTTTTATTTCTTTTTCTTGTCTGATTGCTGTGGCTAGAGCTTCCAATACTATGTTGAATAAAAGTGGTGAGAGTGGACACCCTTGTCTTGTTCCTGATCATAGGAGGAAAGCTTTTAGTTTTTGCCTGTTGAGTATTATATTGGCGGCAGGTTTCTTATATATGGTCTTTGAGGTGTGTTCTATTTTCACTTTTTTTGAGGGTTTTTTTAAATCATAAATGGGCTCTTTACTTTATCAAATGCTTTTTCAGCATCTATTGATATGATCATGTGGTTTTTGTCTTTCATTTTGTTTGTGTGGTGGTGTATTATGTTTATTGATTTGTGAATGTTGTACTATCCTTGCATCCCTGGGATGAATCCCACTTAATTATGGTGTATGATCTTTTTAATATATTGCTGGATCATGTTTGCCAATATTTTCTCAAGGATTTCAGCATCTATGCTTATCAGTGATACTGGCCTGTAGTCTTCTTTCTTTGTTATGTCTTTACCTGGTTTTGTAGTTAGGGTAATACTGGTCTCATAAAACTAGTTTGTTCATTGAATATTTTGGAATAGTTTGAAAAGGATAGGAATTAGCTCTTCCCTAAGTTTGGTAAAATTTACCTGTGAAACCATCTGGTCCAAGGCTTTTGTATGCCAGGAGGTTTTTGATTACTGCTTCAATCCCACTAGTTATTATCAGTCTATTCAGACTTTCTGCTTCTACTTGATTCAGCTTTGAAAGATTATATGTTTCTAGAAATTTGTCCATTGTGCTCAGATTGTCAAATTTCTTGGCATATAGTTATTTGTAGTAATTTCTTACAACGCTTTGTATTTCTGTGGTATTGGTTGTAATTTCTCCTCTTTCATTTCTGATTTTATTTATTTGGGTCCTCTTTTTTTCTTGACGAGTCTGGTTAAAGGCTTATCGATTTTGTTTATCTTTTCAAAGAACCAGCTCCTGGATTTATTGATCCTTTGAATTGTTCTTTTAGTCTCTATGTCATTTAATTCTGCTCTGATCTTGATTATTTCCTTCCTTCTACTTTCTCTGGGCTTTATTTGTTGTTGTTCCTCTGGTTCTTGTCGGTGTTGGGTTAGGTTGGTTGTTTGAAGTGTTTCTATCTTTTTTAGGTAGGTCTGTATTACAATGAACTTCCCTCTCAGAACTGCCTTCACTGTATCCCATAGGTTTTTGGCTGTTTTGTGTTCATTTTCATTTGTTTCCAGAAGCTTTTTGATTTCTTCCTTGATCTCATTGTTAACCCTTTCATTGTTTAATAACATGTTATTTAGCCTCCATGAATAACATACTTGAAAGATCTATTTATTGTTGACAGTGGGATGTTAAAATGCCCTGCTATGAGTGTTTTGCTATCAATATATTTCTTGAAGTCCTTCAAGATTTTTTTATATATACTTGGGTGTGCCTGTGTTAGGTGCATATATGTTTAAAGGTTATATTTTCTTGATGGATTATTCCCTTAAGTAGTATGAAGTGTCCTTCTTTGTCACTTTTTATGGCCTTTGTTTTGAAATCTATTTTGTCTGATATAAGTATTGATACCCCAGCTTTTTTTTCATGTCTGTTTGCTTGGAATATTTTTTCTATCCTTTCACTTTCAGTCTGTGTAGATCTTTTGTTCTGAGATAGGTTTCTTGTAGGCAGAATATATGTGGGTCCTGTTTTCTTATCCATTCAGCCACCCTATGTCTTTTGACTGGAACATTTAATCTGTTTTCATTTATGGCTATTATTGATAGGTGCTTATCCATTGCCATTTTTTCCCCTTTGTTCCTGTGTTCCTCTCTCTCTCACTCTTTTTCTTCATCTTCTTAAAGCAGTCCCTTTAGCATATCTTGCAATGCTTGTTTGGTGGAGATACATTGTTTTGACCTTTTTCTTTGGTCTGGGAAACTCATTATTTCACCTTGCATTTTAAATGAGAGCCTTACTGGGTAGGGTAGGCTTGGTTACAGGCCTTTGCTTTTCATTACTTGGAATATTTCTTATCATTCCCTTCTGGCTGATAGTGTTTCTGTTGAGTAATCAGCTGATAGCTTTATCAGAGCTCCCTTTTATGTTACTAGCTGTTTCTCCTTTGCTGCCTTTAATATTCTCTCTTTGTCTTTAAATTTAGCTATTTTAATTATGATGTGTCTTAGAGTGGGTCTCTTTGGATTCATCTTATTTGGGACTGTCTATGCTTCCTGGTCTAGCGTGACATTTTCTCTCATCAAATTAGGGAGTCTTCTGTCATAACTTTTTCAAAGAGGTTTTCTATCCTTTGCTCCTCTTTTTCTCCTTCTTGTATCCCTATGATACTGATATTATTATGTTTCATGTTGTCCTGCAGCTCCCTTAAACCCTTTTGTTTCTTTTTGAGTCTTTTTTCATTTTGTTGCTCTGTCTGGGAATTTTTTTCTACCTTGTTCTCCAGCTTGCTGATTGGGTCCTCTGCTTCATCTAGCCTGCTTCTAATTCCTTCTACTGTGTTCTTCATTTAAGATATTGTATTCCTCATTTTTTCCTAACTCTTTGATAGTTTCTAGGTCCTTTTTCATGCTAGTGTAGCTTACTCTAAGTTCCTTGTCGCTTCTCTGGAGCTCTTTGTAGTTTTTGCTGAGTTCATTGAACATCCTTATAACCATTATTTTGAACTCAATGTCTGATAGTTTGCTTGCCTCAATTTCATTTAGCAGTCCTTTGGGGGATTCCTCCTTTCTTTTTGATTGAGGGTTATTTCTTTGTCTTCCCATTTTAGATGACTCTTCTTGTTTGTTTGTGCTTCTTAGATTGATCTGCTTTGGTTCCCTGTCTTTGTGGTGTGACCTTCTGTGGTAGGAAACCTGGGGGATTCAGTGGCGAAGTCTCTTTGATATCCTGAACTTGATGCTCTTGGTATGCCCTTTATGCCATTTATATGGGCTCTGTAGTTGTAATTGGGTTTTGATTGTTGTTGGGTCCTTCTTTGGTAGGTCCTTCCCCCTAGCTGGCTGACTGAGAGTCACTCCGCCTACCACATGTTGTATACTGTTGTACAGATACTGTCAGAACAAAACCAAAGAGCCCAGGAAACAAACCTATACCCGCTGAATTAAATCCCACCCACAATCACACTGTCAACAGCAAAAGGGCTAGTATTAATAAAGGTGTAAAGAGATTAAGACTATTATAAGAAAGAAATGATGAATATGAGAGGACTAACCAAAAGAAAAATAATTTTGAGAGGGTAGAGGGAGGAGCAAGAATAAGAGTAGGGAATAGAGACAAGGTGAAGAGAGAAAGAAAAAACTAAATCATAAATAAAAAAGAGTGAGAAGAAGGTAGGATGGAGTAAGAGAAAGGAAGAAAATAGCATTAGGTTTAAACAGAAATTTTTTTTTTTAAAAAGTAATAAGAGAGAGAAGAAAAAAAAGGTAGGGACCAAATTGGAGAAAACGACCCCCCACAGCAATATCACCAACGATGAGCAAAGATTAAAAGAGGTGCAGGGGGAATGTGAGGGGAAAAAAAGGAAAGAAAAGTTTAAGAGATGTCTGGAGGAAAAAGAAGTGATTTTGAGGTGATAGAGGAAGAAGGAATATTAAGAGAGGGGAATGAAAACCGTGCTAAGACAGGGAAAAATTAAAATTTAAAACAAAATAAAATAAAGGACAGGAGGAAGGCAAAATGGAATAGGAGAGGGGAACAGTAAAATTTGAGATCTGAAATACAAAATTAGTGAAGATCCAGAAATAAAATTGGGGAAATGCAACAACCACCATCATATCTACAACTGACAAGCAAAGATTGATAAGGGTGGAGAGAGAATAAAAGTATTTTAAAAATGGGAAAAAGAATGTGAGGTGACTAATGACAAGAACAATGGTTTAGAGAGGCTGGAGGGGGCGGAAATAGTAAGAGTATGGAATGGAAATAAGTTGTAGCAAGAGGGAAAATAAAATTTAAAACAAAACTAAGAAGAGGAAAGAAGAAGGTAAAATGGAGTAAGGGAAGGGAGGAGCAAAATATGAAATTTGAAATAAACTGTAATATAAAAACTAGTGACTTAATATGCATAAGTTGAAGGACAAGAAATGTATGTTAAAAACTGTGCAGGAGAGAAAATAACACAAATCATGAAGAAGACCGCGGTGGAATTCATCTCACTCTTCTCTCTCTCGATCCGCCCCTGGTGATGTCAGGTGGTGTCCCAGCCTGGCCCTACGCAACCTGTTCGAGGCTACCAGCAACCCCCAGTCTGTAGCTGTCTCCTTCTGCTGTTCACCTAGTCAACCTGTAATCAGCTTTCAGGTTTACCGCATCTTGTCATGTATAATGTGAACCCACGTTTTTGGTCCAAATTTTCAGGAAAAAAGTCTTTCATTTTAATTTTCAAATTCAATTATTTATTTATTTATATTTAGATACTTGCTTTTGGTATTATAAAGGAATATTAGCCTTTACTTTGAACGTACTGTGGTATGAGAAATTTTATGTAGCAAATAATGACAAAACACAAGAATAGGTGCAAAGTATAAGAAATTTTATGTACTGGTAACAAATTTATGATATTTATGCATCATAGAAGGCCAAGAACTGTTTGTCACTGTCAATATCAGAAGTATAGTCTTCTTCAGTTTCTGCATTATCAGTGTCTTCTTTAAAAAAAAAAGATTTTATTTATTTATTTTTAGAGAGGGGAAGGGAGGGAGAGAGGGAGAGAAACATCAATGTGTGGTTGCCTCTCACACGCCCCCTTCTGGGGACCTGGCTCACAACCCAGGCATGTGCCTTGACTGGGAATTGAAGTGGCAGCCCTTTGGCCGGCCCTCAATCCACAGAGCCACACTAGCCAGGGCCCGGTGTTTTCTGAAGAGTCACTTTCCTTATCCCAGTAAACTTCACCATCCTCAGTTCCATCCATAACATTGCTGAGACCACATTTTTTAAACGATTTCACAACCATTTCCTTCTTAGGTTCCAATCACAAACCTGGACAACGGATGCTTTCTTGATTTTGACTGTAGGTGTTAAATCATTGCCAGCTGTCTGCATCCTCAGACATCCACTCTTTTTTCATTGGGGCCTTCAAGGGCTTGTTTACTGACACATCAAGAGGTTGTAGTTGGCTGGTTAGTTCACCAGGTGTCACAGTAAGTTGGGTTTTCAAGTCCATTGTGATTGCTTTTGCACTTTGTGTGACATGGCTTTGAAGTGATCAAAAACAAGCAAAGCTGGTTTTTTAAGGAATCCTTCAGGCTACCCTGGCCTTCATGACCAACTTTGTTAAATCAGATTGTTTTTAAAGACTTTATTCATTTATTTTTAGAGAGAGAGGAAGGAAGGGAGAAAAAATGGGAGAGAAACATTAATGTGTGGTTGCCTCTCGTGAGACCCAATCTGGGGACGTGACCTGCAACCCACACATGTGCCTTGACTGGGAGTTGAACTGGTGACCCTTTGGTTCACAGGTTGGCACTCAATCCACTGAGCTGCACCAGCCAGGGCTTAAACCAGATTTTCATGCCTTCTTCATTCATCCATCCTTTTTCATGCACGTGGACAATAACTCCACTTGGAATCTTTTCTTTTGGAAATGTTTTTCTTTTAAAGACGATCATAGGTGGTAGCTTTGTCTCATCTGCACAACAGACTAGAACAACAAACAGTAAAATGTGTTTTCTCATGACCACTAGTTTTAACAGCCATGGTCTTTGCTCCTTTGATGTCCACAGTTCTGTTGGATGGCACATCGAGTGTGAGTGGGATCTCGTCCATATTGGCAATTTGGGACAGCTCAAAGTTGTAAGCCTTTCAAAGATTGTTAACATAAGCATGAAATTCCAAAACTTAATTGTCATAGGCTGCTGGAAGGTTTTAGGCAAGTTTCATTCATGTCCTTATGCTCAAACCTTCTGTCTTCATAAAGTCAAAGCACCTTTTAGGCATCCCTGAAAAATCATCAATGTTTTTTTCTCATGCAACCCTTTTACCTTCTTGTATCATCTTGGTTGACCCCCTTTGATGCTGCTCCAGAACCCAGGTCTTCACTTCCCACTCCACCTCTGACCACTTCGGAGGCTTCCCTTGCATTGCTTTCTTCTGTCTTGGTAACTGAAGAAGCTTTTCTTCCTGTTGCTTCACAATCTGATGACACTCTCTGGGAGAGGAGGTCCAAAGTGTCCTCAGTGGCTCTGTTGCCGCGCTTTTTAGCATATTTAATAACTTTTAGCTTAAAGCTTGCAATGTACTAAAACCATTTTGACATTTTCCAAGAGATTTTCCAATAATTTCTTCCACCTAAAGTGTACGAAGAGAAATGTCACATCGTTTACCCCAGGGTAATAAAGTCAGCATCACCGGTCTTATCAAGAGGATAACAATGGCATCATCTGTCTTACTCTGTGGATGACAATATGTCGCTCTTCGTTTCATTTCGTTGAATGATTGGCAGAAACTGCATTTGTTGCAAGTTCGTCGTAAGTTCAACAAAACCGATTATCATGTTCCAGGGTATTAGTTTGCATATGGATATTCTTATTGCTTTCTAGAGTTACACTTTTAATGTGTAAGCAGAAAGAAAAGAATTAAAAATATTTATATAGATATGGAATTCGTACTACCCATGTATGATGTGTTTCCTTATTTTTCCCTCAAAAATTGGGCAGAAAAATGCGCATTATACACAGCAACATATGGTAAGCACCACAGGGTGCAGCAGAGTAATTACTGGGGGTGGTGCTATTGCTTCCCCTCAGGCGGATGCCACTTGGACGGGACTGCCGTGCCTGAGAAGATGGCTCCTGCAGCATGGGGAATGACCCAGCAGGGGGATCCTGGCGGCTGCTCCCTCAGCTCTCACCCCGAAGGCTCTGTCCCCAGACTCTCCTCCAGCATCTCTAGTCCACTCTGCCCCCTGCCTTTGCCTGAGCCCAGGGAAAGTGGCTGCAAACAAAATTATGTGTGTTGGCCATTTAAAAGGCTTTGTGTGTCTCCAGCCATCTCTCTCTGGCAGACAGAAACCCTGCTGCTTTTCACAGCTGGATGTTACCTGGGTTCCTTTCCGGCTCTGGTGCTGTAGGCTGGGGAGCCCAGCTTGGGGTTTAGACCCCATACTTCTCAGGCGGAACCTCCAGCCACTGAATTTCCCTCCAGCACTTCAGCTGCCACCCATGGGAGCCCAGCCAGCCCTCTCACTTCTACTCCACACTCAGTATCAGTCATGTTGTGGTGAAGCAGCTTCTTCCATCTGTCCATGGTAATAAGGCTTCTCTCCAGCTATTGTTATGTTGGTTATTCCAGATGATTTCTCTACATCTTAGTTGTAATTGCAGACTGGTCTAGGGAGGAGGTTAATGTAGGTTCCACTTACTCCTCTGCCATCTTGGATCTCTCCTCACTTAATTCTCATAATGGCTAGTATGGACTGAAAACCTGTGTCCTCCCAAAATCCATATGTTGAAGCCCTAATTCCTAATGTGATGTTATTTGGAGGTGGGGTCTTTGGGAAGTAATTAGGTTTAGGTGAGGCCATGAATGTGGAGCCCTCATGATGGATTCGTGTCCTTACAAGAAGAGGAAGAGACCAGAGCTCCCTCTTTCTCCACCACGTCAGGATTCAGCAAGAAGTAGTCATCTGCAAACCCCACCAGATGCTGCATCTGCCAGCACGTGGATCTTGGTCTTTGAGTCCCCAGAACTGTGATAACTAAAAGTTTGTTGTTTAAGCAACCCAATCTATAGTATTTTGTTGTAGAAGGCTGAACTAAGAGAGCACTCTTATGAAATGGGGACAATTTTTGTATTCTTTTAACAAATACGATACCCAGAGATGTTGTGTATTCTACCCATGGGCACACAGCTAGCCAACAGAGGAGTCAGGATTTGAACCTGGCCCCTGTGGTTCCACAACCTATGCTTTGAGCCCTCTTTGCTGCCTTACATCTTAATCACTGTTCATTATTTAACCTCTACCTAAAAAGGATGAAAGACTAGCATGTGTCGATTCATCTTTCATTCTTTTGATAATCTTTTTTGCATGCTTACCATTTATCAGGTTCTTAGCTGAGGACTGGGGATATACAATCAAAAACTACTTCAAGTTCTCCTTACCATTTAGTCAGGGAGATATACAAAAAAGTCAGTGATTACCAGAACATGTGATAAATTCAGATACGATTGCACAGGGAGCTAGTCATAGGGTACCAGAGGAGGGAGGTTTAGGTCAGAGTGGGAGGGGAGGGGTTAGGAGACAAAACCAACTTTGAACCCCAGCTGTGCAACTTTCTAGTGTTTTGCCCTTGAGCAAAGCACTTAACCCCTATAAACCTTGGTTTTCTCATCTGAGGAATGGGGATAGCATTTACTGGCTACTTATTGTGAAGATTAAATGAAACAGTGTATGTGCAAGGGACTCCGTAAAGTAAGAGTGAGAGCCCTGTGGTGTTTGATATCTGGGAAGACTTTTATGGAGGAGGAGATGGGTATGCGTGGTCCAGAGAGGAGGAGTGGGTGTTCTAAATGGTGATAAGAGCACCTCGGTGGAGAGTTGGGATCCCTAAGGGTTTGATCACTGAAGAGTAATCCTGAGTTGTATTTACCTCGTAAGAATGGATGTTGTCTTATGTGGCCCCTTCATGAGCTCACAGGTGGGGAAGCCTGCTCTGTGCATCCTAATTTTGCCTCTGGTCCACACTTCCTTTTGCCCTCCTGTTTGGTGAGCCAGGAGGACTTCCTAAATGGCTGGATGATGAGGCAGAAGCAGCACTCAAATCTGGCTCTGTCACCACTAGCTGTGTGACCTGGGGAAACGGTTAAACATCTCTGACCTTTATTTTCTTATCTAAGATTTGGGGATAGTGTTCCCTATTTTGAATGTTTGTTTTAAGGCCTGGAGATAATGTATGTACAGGACTTTACACAAAACCTAATACATAGTTGTTATTCCATAAAACGGTAATTATTACCGCTCAAGATTTGGGGAGGCTTTGCCCTTCGGAGCGAGGAGTGGCTATTTAACATTAACCTAAGCTGTGGGACTGTTAAAAAACATTACAATTAAGGTCAGCCCGCCTTTGCTCTCAACAATACTGAGCCATAACAAATATAACAGAAAAGCACACAAATCATAAGTACACACCTTGTTAAACTTTTACAAAGTGAACACACCCGCATAACCAATACTCAGCTCAAGAAATAACCTGCCTAGCACACCATAATCCCACCTTGCGCCCCGCCCCCTCCCAGCCAACACCGCACCTCTGCCCATCACTCTGATTTCCGTCACTATAAGTGAATTTTGGCTGTTTTTGAACTTTTGTGTCTGGCTTCTTTCATTCCACATTGTGTCTGTGAACTTTGGCTGTGTTGTTCCTTTTAGTGGTAGTTCTTTCATCCACATTGTTACCTAGGGTTCCATTGTGTGAATATACCGGAATTTATTTATTCATTTTCACCACAAACTCTTAAAAACAATTTTTTAATGTGGGTATCTGGACAATTTTCTTAACTTGATAATTAGCTTGTATATGCTTGTGCACACGAAAAGTAACGTTCTTACATTTTGTTAATGTTGACATAAAATCCTTTAAGAAACCTAGGGGGCACTGGTGAGCCCGTTCTCTCATAGTCCTGCCCGAGAGGAAATTCCTAGTCTTTCTGGGGAAGGAAAGACAGCTCTACACTGAATGATCAAGTTGTAGGGGACAGCCCAATGCACATTTTAGTATCCTTTGAAAAACTTCATTCCCTGATTCAATTTGTACCTGTCTTTCATATCAGGGAGAAGAAAACTTCCAACCTTAGAAACTTTTCTTTTTTAATCTTCAAACCTGCACCACTTCTAAGTGGAACCATGGCTATATTGAAAATGTTTGCTATTTGCTTAAGTTCATGGGAGTGACACTGCTTTGATATTGGGGATCCTGGCTTCTTCTGTATTTTGTTTATTTATTTTATTGAAAATCCAAGGATGATATAAGGTCAGAGGCTGGCCAGCCCAGCTGTGGATTACTTGAGCTGAGCAGCTGGAATTACTTTTCACATATTTTGGCAATAGGGAAATCCCAAATGTATTTTGCCCCGAGCAATTTTACACTTAACTTTTTCTTTAATGTCTGTAGTTTAGAAATTTAATCCCTACATCCTTAATTACTTTATACTCATTCAAGTAGTGTTTGTAAAAAGATATTTTGTTCCAAGAAACCTGTAAGACATTAAAAATCCTACTCACTTTACTTTCCCTTGCCAGAAATAGAAAAAGAGTGACTGCCAAGAATAAAAGAAGCTTCACAAACACTTTGTAAAACTGTTTGGCATTCCTTCTCGAAATCGAACATTTGTATAACCTATGACCCAGCAAATTCATTCCTGGGTAAATACCCAACAGAAATCCATGCAGAGATAGGCACTGAAAGACATGGACCAGAATGGTCATGGCAGCACAATTCCTAACAGCTCCAAATTGTAAGCAACTCAAATATCCATGAACAGCAGGATTAATGAATAAACCGTTGTATAGTCATGCAATGGAATATTACGTAGCAATCAAATGAATGAACTATAGCTGTTCATTACACCCCAGGTGAATCTCCTAAACATAATGTTGAATAAAGGAAGTCATACAAAAACCATACGTATTATATCATTGCATTTATACAAAATTTTAAAGACTTAGCAGAACTAATCTTTATTATTAGAGGTGAGAATGGTGGTTAACTAGGGGGAATGAAGAGGGGATAGTGATAGAGGGGATTTGGGGGGCGTTCTGTGGTGCCAGTAATAATGTTCTACTTATTGACTGGACAGGTGTGAGAAGCTAGTGATAATTTATTATCCACTTTTGATTAGTGAGCTTTTTAATAAAGAAGATTTTTAAGTAAAAAATGGATTCTAAACCTCACCGGCTTTAATATTTTAGGAGAGGAATCTAAACCTGAGGAGATATATTCCTTTCCCTCAGATCTCATCCTCGTTGCTTCATCTACTACTAAGGCAGTCTCCATTGTAACGTACGTGATTACATATTGGAATCATTTGGAATACCCAGAATGGATGTCGGTATAGCAGTTCGGGTTAGAAATAATCAACTGATCTCCTGATTATAGATTCTTATAGCCCTCTCTACAGATAAGCCATAGTTTTCTTATAATTCATTTAAAACCTCCGCTTCTCTATTAGTTAAAAAGAAAAAGGAAAAAAAAACAATTCCCCTTTAGGCTGTTCCACTCTTTTCTAGTGTGTTATGGTTTTCTGAATCTTGACACAAGCTTGACACGGGATTAAAACTCAAATATAGATAGAGAAACATTTTAAGTTGTCAAATGATAAAATGTTTTCTGTGTATTTCTGTTTGCTTACTGAGGAGTTTCATGCTCTTGCTAAGAGCACCTGTTTATTAAGGTCTTGAAGGATTAAAACCAACCACCCAAGTTTTCCTTTCAAAGACACTGTGTCTTTGGTAGCTCATGAATGTTAACGGTGTTGGCATAGTGCCCGCTACAGGAATATTTGGGTAGTTAGATCTTCACAGAGTGGGTATTAGCAATAAGTGCTTCCATTGTTCTCAGAGAAAAAAATGTGATGACTGAGTTTTGGAGCCAGTTTTCAAGGAGTGTTCTGCTTAACCACAAGACCTATGCACAGGTATAATAAAGAACATGTTATGGTTAACGGGAATCACAGGGGAATAAAATGAAAAGCAGCCGTCCACCTCCCAGATCAAGACCTGGACTGGTCTGCAGTTACATCACAGATCACTTATTTGTGTGTGCATTGCATGAAATCTATGGACTCAGTTACTTTTTCAGTTTCTCTTCTCTTTCCCCCAATAGCACAGGTGTGTCACAATCACTGTTCATGAAATGAATGGATACAAGACAATGGATACTGGGTTATAAAAGCTAGATTGGACCTTTGACCCCTACTGACAAAAATCCTCTCATTTTTCAGGTAAAGAGCCTGCAGACCAGAGCAGCCAATAGTAACTGACAGCAGAGGTAGAGGGAGGCTGCAAGTATCACTTCATCTTGTTTACTTCTCTCTCTCTCTGCCCATCTGGCTGATAGAATAGGGCTGCTGTCTGTCACTTCCCTTAGCAGAACTTTGGATAGAGACAAGCTTCTCTGAGAATCAGAGTCCACAGGAGAGTTTCAGTTCTTGTCACCTGCTGCCCACTCATACATAGTATAGGTGACTTTAGAAACTTCTTGCCTCATCCATCCATCCCCGGACCTCTACCCTGAACCTCTATTTCCAAAACTTGGCTTTCAAGTTGCTGTCTCAGATGTTTCCAATAGAAGTCCTACGCTCTTATCTCTACTGAGGTCTATGTGAACACTGTGTGGTTTCTATTTGTCCTCCAGTCTCCCTTCTCGTAAGTGTTTCCTGGTCCCTGTTGGACAGATCCTAACATGTGTCAGTTGCTACTCTGAACTATTTTACCGGCTCTTTTTACAACATAAAATAAAAATGTGGCCTCATTTATGTTTCTGCAAGGTAGGCAAGAAGAGACAAGTCACTGGCTTGGCATTCAAGCAGAGTCCTCTGCAAGTTGAAAATGACTGAAACAAAAGCTATCCATAGAAGGAAGAAATCCTGAGCATTTGAACCACTAATAAAAATGAAACTGGTGCTTCTACCTCTGGGGACTTTTGAGTAATGTGGCACTGCTACCACTGGGATAAGCCCCTGCCCTGAATCTAGGTGCTCAGGGGTTCCTGGTCCAGGAACCTTGCAGGGACAACACACCCAAGTAATTCATATAGATCCTGCCATTGGCACCTTGCATATCCTCTGATGCCTATGAATGCAGGCCTTATTTCAAAACAGAGCCAGAATTTGGTTACCAATTCCAGGAGCCTTCAAGGAGTGTTTGAAATTAAACCATATGGCTCCTAAAACAAAAGGAAATTGTGTTAGTCTAAGGGGAAATGGAACCTTAGGACCTAATATATATATAAATGGCATTTACTCAATATATACCTATCTATTCTCAAAACACAGACATATATTAAGATTTTTTAGTTTGGTGTTGTTGCAAACAGGAACTCTATGCTATTGATCAAAGATTTTATCATTTTTATTAAGAATTCCAGAAATCTGGCCCTGGCTGGGCAGCTCAGTTTGTTGGAGCATCTTCCCATACGCCAAAAATGTTGTGGGTTCGATCTCTGGTTGGGGCACATAGGGGCCGCAACTGATTAATTTTTCTTTCTCACATTGATGTGTCTCTTTTCCTTCCTCTCTCTCTAGGATCAGTAAGCATATCCTTAAAAAAAAAAAAAAGAATTCCAGGAATCTAAAGGCTTCTGGGAGGTAATAACCATAGAGAAAGATGTTGATCAAGATAGTCTGAAAGCGTTACTGAACTCAAGGGGCTAGCTGCTTGGGGTGCTCTATTTAATAACGAGGTTGCCCCAAGATAGTTTTTATTTACTTGGAGCAAGTAAAGGAGACCGGGGGTTGACACCCAAAGCTCCGTCTTTACAAAAGGAAGCTTAGCCATTGTTTATATGCACTATTTGGTCAGTTACACATTGATTTATTCTTTGCAGTTGGCTACCTATTCTTGAGTATTCCTCAAGCTCTTCCTGTTTACAGCTGCATCTGCAAAATACTGTGCTACATTTGAACATTAGCAAGACAGCATTTAGTAACAACAGCCTAGATCTTGAGACCCTTGTCCTATCGAACACGAAGATCCAGTTTGCAGTGTTGGCAAGGGTGTGGAGAGGTGGAAACTGGTGCAGCCTCTTGGCGGGGAGGATAAATTGGCAGTATGTTTTAAAAGTTATTAAAATGTCGTTATCCTTTGACTGAGCAATTTCACTTCTAGAATGTATGCTTAAGGAAATGAAAAGACAAGTATATATATACATAAGACTTTTTATTGCAACAATACTTGTTGAAAATAACCTGGAAATAGCTTAAATATCTATGAATAGGGATTGGTTAAATACATTAGATTTCAGCCATTCTCTGAAATGTTATTCAGTCTTTTAAAATATTGTTGTGGAAAAATGTCTATTAAAAATGTTGAGTGAGAAAAGCAGACCATAAAACATGATTCTTTTTTTGTAAAGTGGGAGGAGTATATGCAAGTGTGTATGTTCTAATATATATGTAAAGAAGAGGTCTAGGAATCTTCTTTATACTTCAGTTTCTTTTTTGTACCTTTTAAAGGTTTTATTTATTTATTTTTAGGGAGGAGAAGGGAGAGGAGCATCAATGTGTTGTTGCCTCTCATGCGCCCCCTACTGGGGACCTGACCTGCAACCCAGGCATGTGCCCTGACTGGGAATCCAGCTGGTGACACTTTGGCTCGCAGGCCAGCATTCAATCCACTGAGCCACACCAGCCAGGGCTCTTTTTTGTATTTTTTGTGTATGGGCTGTTTTTTAAATTTCTTGAGAAATTTCAAAAAATAGAGAAAAGTATAATAAAACACTGAAGTTAAAGTTGCTATTTCCATTTCCCTCACCTTATTTTAAGAAACAATCTCTATTAGGTATTTAGTGTTTGTCTTCTGTATGTGTCAGGGTTCTCCAGAGAAACGGAAGTGATAGAATGTGTGTATGTTCTGTGTGTGTGTGTGTGTGTGTGTGTGTGTGCACATGTGTGGTAATGTTCTACATATTGACCAGGGTCTGGGAGTTCTTGAAACAGATGGGAGATACATGCCCACACACGAACACGACACCATCCATATATATATGAAACATATGAGTGCACGAGAGAGATTCATTATAAAGAAATGGCTCATATGATTATGGAGGCTGAGAAGTCCCAAGGTCTACATGGTGACTTGGCAAGCTAGAGACTCACAAAGAGCTGAGGTCTCAGTTCAAGGCCAAAGGCAGAAAAAAGGTGAGGTCTCAGTTTGAAGGCAGCTGGACAGGAAAGAATTCTCTCTTACTTGAGGGAGAGTTAGTCTTTTTGGTCCATTTAGACCTTCACATGATTAGATGAGGCCTACCCACATTAGGGAGCGCAATCCGCTTTCCTGGATCTACCAATTCAAATGTTCATCTGATACCAAAACACACTCACAGAAACACACAGAATAATGTTCCACCAAATATCGGGGCACGCTGTGGCCCAGTCAGGTTGACACATAAATTAACTGTTACTGTCTTCCCAATCTATTTTTTAAAGTCTCATATTGAGGTTAAATTTACATGTGGTTTTAATGTACAGTCATAGTTCTTCCAGTTTCTTTTGAACACACACAGACCACACATATATCCATAAAAACATAGAACTGTTTGCATGTGATTTAAAAATCAATGTAAAAGTAATTATATTCTTATTTTAATCAACATTATGTTTCTGAGGCCAATCAACATTGATATTTATAAGTGCAGTTTATTCCTTTATCCTGGTGTAGTATATGGTTTAAATATACCATCTTTTGTTTATTCATTTGATTAATGGACATTTAGGTTGTTTTGCATATTTCTCTACCACAACCAGTTCAGCAATAACTATCCTAGTATGGATCTTTTTGTGAATGGTGCCAGGGATTCTCCCTGAAAATTCTAGAATTGCTCAAAGTGTAGTTGTCAGGTCACAGCATATGTACCAACTTGGTTTTCCTATATGCTACCAAAGTGCTTCCACATGGCTGTAACAATTTATACTGCCACCAGCTCTGTGTGAGAATTCCCATTTACCTACATCTTGGTCAACCCTTGATATTTTTAGATTTGTTAATTTTTGTCATTCTGATGGATCAGAAATAGAATCTCGTCCTGGCTTAATTTGCATTGCTCTTGTTACTAGATTTTTAAAAAAGATTTTATTTATTTATTTAGTTAAGATTTAATTGATTTATTTTTAGAGAGGGAGGAAGGAAGGGGGAAAGAGAGGGACAGAAACATTGATGTGTCAGAGAAACGTGGATTGGTTGCCTCTCACAGGCCCCCAACCGGGGGAACCCAGCCTGCAACCCAGGCATGGGCCTTAGCTGGGAATCGAACCAGCAGCCCTTTGGTTTGCAGGACAGCACTCAATCCATTGAGCCACACCAGCCAGAGCAAGATTTAATTAATTTATTTTTAGAGAGAGGGGAAAGGGGGGAAGAGAAATGTCAATGTGAGAGAGAAACGTTAATCAGTTGCCTTTGGCATGCACCCCTACTAGGGAGTGAATCCACCACCCAGGCATGTGTCCTGGCTGGGAATAGAACAGGCAAACTTTCGCTTTGTTCAGTGATGGCCAACCAACTAAGCCACACTGGTCAGGGCACCAGTGAGATGTTTCAATGGTCATTTAGGTTGCCTCTTCCATGAATTACGTATTTATCACTTTTATCTATTTTTCTATTGAGCTTTTACTTTATTTGATGGATTTTTTTGATATTCTGGTTACTGTATGTTGCAAAAAATCTCCCTGATTGTCATTTACTTTTTTAACCTTGATTACAGTATCTTTTCTTTTCTGGCATGTGTCTGTGTATGTGCCTGATTTAAGAAATATTTTCTATAATCATAGACATTGTTCTGTATTATCTATGGAAAGTTCTAAAGCTTTTTGTGTGAGTCATGAGGAAGGATCATTTTTTGGGGGGGGGTGGGAGGTTGAAGTATTATATCATTATCTACCACTGTAAGACATATTATCCTAGCACTTAGGAGCTTAGAGCCACAGACATTTACTGTCTCATAGCCATAGATGGTTGGAAAACGGGGAGCAGCTTAACTAGGTGGTTCTGGCTTAGGGTCTCTCTCCTGAGGCTGGAGTTAGATGTCTGTCAAGGGTGCGATCGTCTGAAGGCTGTTTTTCCAAGGCGGCTCATTCACTGGCTGCTGGCAGGAGGACTCAGTTCTTCCCCATCGAGACTTCTCCATAAGGCTGCCTGAGAGTCCCTATGACCTGGTAGCTAGCTTCCCCCGGAGTGAGTAATTCATTCACGAGAAAGTATGAGCAAGCAGGAAGTTGCAGTACCTTTTATGGCAGTTTCTGAAGTCACATACTATTACTTCCATTGTATACTATTCATTCGAAGCGAACTCCCTTCTATTCATTAAGTCTAGCCCACACTCAATGCGAGGAGAATTACACTGCACATATTCAAGGGAAGAGTAGCAAAGAATTTGTGGCAGTTGAAATCCACCATAAATACAAAAAGTTATTTGTTCTGACCCTACTTACTTTTAAAACCTACCTTTCCTCACTGATTTATAGTGACATTTCTATTGTTTATCAGCACTCTCGGCTCTGATCCATTGATTTATTTAACTGGTCCTGCAACAACACTGTACTTTAACTTTATAAACCCCAATGTGTGATAGGTCCCTTGTGGTAGTCATTCGATGAACCACACCTCCTGTGTACAGACCCTTAGGGCAACTCTTAAATCTAGGTTGGCTTGCAACTTGCTTTAATCTCAGGATGAGACAGAAGTAGTACTTTCAGTTCCTGGTCTCAACGTTAGGCCCCTAAGCTTTTGTTTTGTGCTCTCGGGAGCTCTGAGCCACCATGTAAGGAGCCTGGCTAGTCTGCTGGAGAGACCGACAAGGAGAAACACCTACAGGGAGACACCATGTGAAAGGGGAGGGGCTCTGAGACTCCCCAGAGAAAGAGAGAAGCCTAGCTATAGTCCAGCCCAGAGCTGAGCCCCCAGCTCAACGCAGCCACTTGAGTGACTAGCTGCAAGGACAACAGAAATGCCCAGCTGAGCCCATGCCAGATTGCAGAGTCACGACGGTCATTTTAAGCCATTAAGTTTGGGGAAGATTTATTATATATCAATAGATAACTAAAAAAGCTCTTTCCTTGCTCTTTAAAAAAATTACCTTATATTGAACTTCTAGATTCATTTCGGGAAAGGAATATTGAGTCTCTTTGTGTCTCTGTATTCAACCTTTTTTTTCTTTTTCAACAACTCTGTATATTTTTCCTATAAAGTACTAAACATCATTTGCTTAACTTATTCTTAGATGCAATCGAATTTCTGTGGCTGTTGAAATGGAGATTTTTTTTTCTACCACATTTTCTGATTGGTTATTGAAGGTGTAAAGGAATGCTAATAGTTTTTCTGTTGATCTTTATGTGGCAACCTTGCGGAACCCTCTTATTCATTCTAATAGCTTGTCTGAAGAGTCTCTTGGATTTTCAAAGAAGACAGTTTGCAGATAATGAGCACTTTATCTCTTTCTCCCCAACTCTTTTGTCTCTTCTTGTCTCTTTTCCTGGGTAAGGACCTCCAGTCCAGCGTTGAGTAGTAGGATGATAATGGGCACCCTGACTTGCACCAGAACTTAATAGGTGTGTGTTTAAAGTTTCATCACTGAGTATGATATTATTATAGGGTTTGTGGAGAAAATACTTTATCAAGTTAAAGAAGATTCTGTCTATTCTAAGTTGGTTTAAAATTTTATTTTTAAAAATGAATTAGTATTGACTTTCCCCATAATTGTTGAGATAATCATATGGGTTTCTTTCCTTTAACATCTTCATATTTTTTAGTAACTTGAAACATTTTTCTCATGTTGAGTCATGTATATTTTTACAGGATAAACCTTACTTAGTTGTATGCTGCTAAATTAGGTTTGCTAGATTTTTTGGGAATTCTTGCATTTATATTCATAAATGATATTGAGCTAAACTCCTGTTGTTTCTTAAAATTGCTATTCTTTTCCACTTATGTTAACCTCATAAAATGAATTTGATAGCATTTCCCTTTTTTTCTGCTGCCTGGAACTACTTGGCTAACATAGGAATTTTCTCTTCTATGAAAGCTTGGTTAAACTTGCCTCTAAAGTTGTCTGAACCTGTTGTTTTCCTCAAGGAGGGATATTTAACTAGCCATTCACTTATTTTAATAGTTACAGGCATATTCAGATTTTCCATTTCTCTTGGAATCCCTTTTCTAATTGATATATTTCTGTAAAGTTGTCCATTTCATGAAAGTTTTCAGAATTATAGGCAAAAATTTGCTTATAGTATTTTTACCCCTAATATTGTTTATTTTTTCTCTTTTGTTCTAATCAGTCCCTTCAGAGACTGACCTATTTTATTATTTCTAAATTAACAATCTTTTGGTTTAATTGATAATTTTTATTTTCTTGGTTTTAGGTTCTATATTTGTTTTATATTAATTTCTCCTTTTAGATTTTTCTTTCTGTATTTTCTCTTTCTAGATCACAGAGTGCTTACTTCATGAATTTTCAGATCTCTTTTGTTTAAAAAAAATGCACTTAAGCTCTACATTTCTTCTTGAGGACAATTTTAGTTGTAATTCGTAAGTTTTTTTTTTATCCTCGCTCTAGGAGATTTTTTCATTGCTTCTAGAGAGGGAGGAAGGGAGAGACAGAAGCACTGATGTGAGAGAGAAGCATCGATCTGTTGCCTCCCATATGTGCCCAGACAGGGGATTGAACCTGCGACCCAGGTGTGTGCTCTGGCTGGTATGTGCAACCTTTCAATTACGGGATGATGCTTCAACCAACTGAGCCACACTGACCAGGGTATAACTCATATTTTTTTAATGCATACATTCATTATATTTCATTTCTAAATATTTTTCAGCTTCCTCATGTATTCTTATGTACATTCTGACATTATTTAGAATACTTTTTGTTGAAGTTATAGAATGGGAAAATATATTCCTCCCATTGCTTTCTATTTTCAGTGCGTTGTGGTGAAAAAAATGTAATCAATATGATATCATTCCATTGGAATGTGGTGTGATTTCCTTTGTGGCCAAACAAATGGTTGAGTGTATAAATGTTCTGGGTGGTCTTATAAAGGATCAGTATTGGGTGAAGATTCTTTCTAACTCTATTATTATACATAAATATCATGGATTGTTTTCGTAATAACTAAGTATTTTAATTGTTTGGGAAAGAGGAGTACAAAAGAATTTATCTTTCAGGAAACCTCCTCATCCCAGGACAGGAAGAAGTGTTCCAGATGCGGAACCTGAGTAAGACCCTGGAAACCGAGGCCCTCAGCACTCACCTCGCCCTAGAAAAGCCAGTCCCCTCTCTGACCCCAGTTTGCAGGGGTCTAATGTAACACTCCTTCCTGTCCTTGGAAATGCCAAAACAGTTCGTGGCGTGAATGTTGGCTGAGTCACTGTCTCTGTGTTCCTGCCACCAGGCAGCTGATGGCAGAGGTCCAGTCTGCCCAGACGGCATGGTGATGTCCCACGGGCCAACTGGGCCCTTCCTGTTTTGAGTATTTCTCCTTTTCCAATAACTGATTGGAAAAGTTCTTTAACTTGAGATATTAAGTATTATCTGATTAGATCAGATTGAATTGAAGTGAATGAAAGTGAATTGATATTTCTTTAGCTTGGCCTGAAGGTGGGTTTGATACCTAGGGGTGACTAGAAAAGGTCTCGGTCCTCTAACCAGCCCTTCCTTCAGCTCCATTGAGTCCTTGTTGGGCTGGTTCTTTCTAAGACAATTCACAAGAAATTCACTGGGGCAGGAACTTTTGGCTGACTTCTATTTTTCTTTCTTTTTTATTTTTTTAAAGATTTTATTTATTTTATTTTTTAGACAGAGGGGAACGGAGGGAGAAAGAGAGGGAGAGAAACATCAATGTGTGGTTGCCTCCCATGCGCCCTGTACTGGGGACCTGGCCTGTAACCCAGGCATGTGCCCTGGCTGGAGAATTGAACTGGTGACCCTCTTGTTCACAGGCCAACACTCAATCCACTGAGCTACATCAGCCAGGGCATATTTTTCTTAGTTTGGACTCTCAGATAAAGCTTTCCTCCTTAAATATTGTTGCTATGCTCTTCAGTAGACAGGGTATCATCTGCTTTATCTTCCTTTTAGTTCTTTGACTGTGATTTCGCACATTCATGAATGCCTTTCCACTTCTAGATGACATTTTTCTAGTTGGGATAGAAACAAGCTTTTCTACTCACGGCCAGAGGGCCCAGCATCCTCCAGTGAGTTAGAGACCTGCTTGGGACACTCTCTCCACTCTCAGGGGACCTGAGGGCCCAGGGGCAGGTCAACTTCAGATGCCTGAGACCCTCCTTGGTTTACCCCAGTGTGCTGTCAAATGTGTGCCATGACACGGTAAAGGTAGGGAGCTCTGTGAAGGGTTCTGAAAGTGAAGATAAATATGCTTTAATTATAAGCCACATCTTCACATTTCCTGTTATACCTGATATTGTTTCTCTGCCATTAGTTCCTAACCCTCTGCAAAGTTTTGTTTAAAAGTTTTAGCCATGTGCCCTGGCTGGTGTGACTCAATGGATTGAATGCCCGCCTGTGAACCAAAGGGTCGGTGGTTCGATTCCCAGTCAGGGCACATGCCTGGGTTGTGAGCCAGGTCCCCAGTTGGGGGTGTGCAAGAGACAACCACACATTGATGTTTCTCTCCCCCTCTTTCTCCCTCCCTTCCCCTCTGTCTAAAAATTAATAAATGAAAAAAACTAACAAAAACATTTTAAAAATAAAAGTTTTAGCCATGTTTTGACTGTGTGAAGAGGAAAAAAGGCAAATGCATGGGGGGATGGGGTGGTTGGGGCAGTAGGATTGGGGGCAGGATCGGGAGAGGGGGAAGGACAGCCAGTTACGGTGGTGGTAGTAATAGCTGGTGAGTGACTCTGCTATCCCGGAGCCTGGGTCGGCCGCTCGTGTGTGGACTGTCCCTCCACTGCTTACTCTAGTAGATCTAAATGTAATTTAGTTAAGGCAAGGAACATTTCCTATTCCTTTCTCATACCTTGCCCATCAACCCCTTCT
>PVJD01001970.1:0-140714 GCA_004026545.1 Mormoops blainvillei | reverse complement strand
ACGACTGTCCCTTTTTGAGTGCTGAGTTGCATAACATGTTCTCTCTGCCATCATTCTTCCAGGCTATACCTTGCCCCTGGTGACCTAACCTGAGAAGAGTCCTGAATCCCTTAGCCTTTTGGACAGCCCTTCTATAGACCACAGCCCTGATATCATCTTATGGTGTAAATACCTAGATGCCTAGAGTTCAGGTAATTGATTCTGGATTCTGTATGTTGCCTCAATTAATAAATAGGAGAGATTTGTTTAAAATGGGGCATATCTTGTTTTATGGGCCTGTCCTTTAAACCAGAAATGAGGGAATAGAGTACTGCTCCTAATTTGACTTGGATGTTTTTCTCTCTCTTGACTGTAAATTAAAAATTTAAATAGTATTTATTTTCTGCCAGAGTGTTATAGGGGTTATTTTCCTGGCGTGCTAATCTATGTATGTAAGAGTGTGTTAATAATATGGGATGCCAAATAGTTTTCTTATGTACTTATTGATCTGTACTTTGTGTATTTATGGAGCCATTATATCATCTACCTCCGTGCCTTAACATGCTGATTGAGGCAGCAGAAAATTACACAGAATAGCATTATCTCAGAGAATTGTAGGCAGGAAGAGGCCAAGTGCCCTGAGCGCTGTCACACACCAGGAAGGAAAGTGCTGTATATTCCACACACGCTTGTGATGCCCAAGGTCCTGTTTATTTACTTTAAACCCATTCTCACCCACCCTCGAAGAGCCACAGATTGAGTGGTGGCACTGTAGAGGTGTTCGAGTTTCTCTTGGCTTGGAGAATGACACAGATACGAAACATACTGCCGTATAACGTAGTTGCGCAAACCTTTATGTTGGTGTTGCAGAGGACTTGCAACTAGCTAGATGCATTTAGACTCCCTCCCTCGATGAGTTCATTTACTGAGCTCTAATTAGAGAAGAAAGAGATTTCTGAGCAAGTGAACAGAACTGTTAGTTCCTTTAAATGCTTAAGTGTTTTTTCCTTTAATTTAGATATAAGGAAAATATAGAAATGTAGGAAGAAGTGGTTTTCTTTTCATTTCATAGGTTATTTCTTTTAAAAACGTATGGTTGTATGCACAATGTGAATGTACTTAATGCCATTGAATTGTACACTTAAAAGTGGTTAATATGGGTCCTGGCCAGGTGGCTCAGTTAGCTAGAGCATTGTCCTAATAGATAAATTATTGTTTCTCTCTAGAGAGAGAATGCTCAGTAAAACGCTAAGACCCCTGGAGCAGACTTGGAGGCCCCCTGCTAGATCCAGCATGTCGCTGGGTTGTTTGTTTGGGGCCAGGCCTGGGGAGCCTGAAAGAGAGGTCTGGGCCATGGAGTGGCAAAGCAGCACTCAAAATGTTCAGGGTAGCAGCCGAACATTTCCACGATCGGTGCAACCGTGCTGGGCATGCGTGTGCCAGAGGACAAGCAGGCCTGTGCTCAAGGGACGTTCACTCACTGCCCTCTCTGTCCAGGTTTCTGAGCTCCTCTCTCTCTCTCTCTCTCTCCAAAATCAATAAATAAAAAAAAAAACTTTTTAAGGTTAAAATGGTAAATTTCATTTTATGTATATTTTACCCTAATAAAAATGACAAAAATATATAGTTGCAATAATATTATACAGGTTTGGGTAAAAGTAGGTTTACAGCTGTTAGTTTGAAAAATAATACAATAATTAATAAGTAATAACAAGAATAACCTCTGTTTTGCAAACTCTGTAAATCTACTTTTGCCCCACTTTGTACAGGCAATACTTTTTTGGCTTTTTAACCATAACATTATGCTATAAGTATTTTTCCATGCCATGACATGATATTAGAAAATGCTTTAATGCTTATGTGATTAGCTTATTCATTCAGCAAGGATTTCCTGTGTATCAGTGAGGTACCATGTATGTTTTTAGCCTTTGGAAAGATAGCAGTAAATGAGACCAGCAAGATCCCTGAACCCAAGGAGCTTATATTCCAGCCAGGGAGAGAGCCAATGGTCAACGGAGCAAGCCCAAGAAGGTTGTGTAAGTGCTGAGGGTGGAATTAACAGGGCGGTGTGGGACAGGCGGTTTGTAAAGAGTAGCTACTATCACGGGGCGGGGAGGGTGTGACAGGTAGGCTGAGCCAAAAAGGCTGAAGACAAGCTGGCAGGTGAATGAAGGGCTGAGGAACAGTCTTCCTGGCAGAGGGAACAAAAAGAGCCAATGTCTTCAGAGAGCCAGATGAGACTGCACAATCCAGAGGAGGCAAGTGTGACTGATACAGAGTTTCAGAGCTCAGGGGTGAGTGGTATCAGACAAGGGAGTGAAGGGACACAGCAGAGGGCCTCCTCGGTCATGTTTAGGGGTTTAGATCACATTACAAGTGCAGGAGGACAGCAGTGGAGGGTTTTAAACAAGTCAGTGACTTGGCCAGTGCTTTTAAAAGCTCTCTCTGGCCTTGGCCGATATGGCTCAGTGGATTGCGCCCTGGTCTGTGATCTGAAACGTCACTGGTTCGATTCCCAGTCAGGGCACGTGCCTGGGTTGCAGTCCAGGTCCCCAGTCGGGGGTATGCGAGAGGCAACCAATGTTTCTCGTGCACATGGATGTTTCTCTTCTTTTCTTTCTCCTTCCCTTCCCCCCTCTCTAAAATAAATAAATAAAAATAAACTGTTCCTGCCTTTCAAAAAGCATTTTAAAAAAAGGGAAAAAAGCTCATAGCTCTCTCTGAGTCCTGTTAGGACACTTGTTAGGACACTACTGTAGGCATCCGGGGAGAGGCCGTGGCAGCCCGCGGCATTCCATCCCTGCCCTGGTGCCCCAGGAGCAGCGGTGCGGGCGTCCTGCCCCTTGGTCAGGCCCGGATGGCAGTGCTGGTGAACCCCTCCTCAGGGAGTCAGTGGACCTCTGTTAGGGGAAGGGGAGAAGGACGTAGAGAAACACAACTGTGCCTCACTTCTCTACAGGGCCAGGTGCCCCGTTGTCGGGGGTAAATCGGGGATGTGGTGCCTAACTTAACTGCAAGGGCGGTGGGCTTGGTGGTTACACACTGTGATTTTGGAGCCAGGTGATTTCACCCAAATGCTTGCCTGTATGACCACCCTCAGGCAAGTTACCTTTTTTCTGTAGCACTTTCTTTATTTGTAATAATGGGGATAATAGCCCGTATCTGAAGGGGCTGTGGAGTAAATGCATACAAAGTGCTTAGCTTAGTGCCTCGTCTATAGCAAGCACTCGATTCATGGTAGCTATTATTAACAACGAGAATGGGCACTTTTAAAAGCTCTATTAATGAAAACCCATTCAGGGATACATTTCAGCACTATGCACATTAGAGCTGTTTAGTTGAACTGCTGTAGGATCTTCAGCAGTCATAACTATTTAAATTTTTCACTTTGGCAAAGCTGCATTCCTGTAAAGAGCAAGACTATTTCATTCCACAAATAGTAAGATTTATAAGGATATTGGGTATTTATAGATATTCAACTATAAATAACTAAGGCCTGTTTTTACCTTTATCAAAAAGACCAATACACAAATATAACGAAAGTGTAAGACTTCCCCTTTTCTTTTTCTTTAAAATATTATTTCCAATATTGTAAAGGCAAATAAACCAAGTTATTCACAGTGGCTATATAAGGGTAGAGAGATTAAGGCAGAAGTCATCTTATTTTCTGAAATGTCTGTAATATGTATAAGTGATGTTTATAATAAAAATATTTTGAATTATCATTAAATTATTACAAGAAAGTCCATTGTACCATTATCCTAGAGCTATGAATAAAGAATGAATCCTTTCTATTTTTATTTCTAAAAGAAGGTTTAGAATGTTCTTTTTGTACTCACATGGCAATCATCTTCAATGACATTAAAATAGGCCTAAAATCTTCACCCAAATCCAAATAATAGAGGTTGGATTGAGGCCAGGGTGATTTCATCTCCTTGTTATAGCACCAGGTGCCCTGCTTCATCTCAAGTACCTGTCCCCTCACCAACATGCCTATGCCCGCCGCCTTTGTTCAGTCCTGCTTCTTTTGCTCTTAGGTTATTGCAGTGCTCTCCTGGCAGGGCTGGGGTGGGTATGCCCCTTGCAATCCACTTCCATAACGCAGCCTGAGTGGAGGTTCTAACATGCCAGTCTGATTGTTCACTGTCTGCTTTAAGTCTTTCAGTGATGCTCCGTCACACCCTGGCCTCCTCCACATATACCCCTCCATCTTGGGTTAGCCTGTTTTTAGCTTCCTTCTATCTAGGAATATTCTCTCCTCTTTCTTCTAGCTAACTTCAGCAAGTCTTTCAAAATGTGGGTCCAGCCCACTCCTCTCTGCAAGTCTTTAAGCTTTCCATTCTGATTTCAAAGCCTTCCTCTGCTCCCAAATCATCCCCTGCAGGTCCCCCATGGCATTTGTCGCCCTGTATTGCCACTGTCAATTCGTGTCCCCAAGCAACAGGCCACCAGGCATAAGCACCCTGAGGCCAGACTATGGTCATACTCCTCAGTTTCGCTTCTCCAGGGCCTAAACTTTTCTTGCACATAGCACTTGGCTGAATTTTAAGGAACTTATAAATATTAACTCATGCAATTCTCATAGTAATACATGGTTATTAGAAGAGCATATGTCGATCGAGTATCCAGAAGGTGTTGGGTACAATTTTAGGCACTAGGGATTCAGAAGTGAACAGGACACACAAACTTCAGATCTTGGTGAGTTTATAATCTGTTGGGGCAAATGGATGATAAATAAACAGGTATATAATACAGTGAGAGGTAGCGGGAGGAGCTAGAAAAAAAAATAAAGCCAGCCAGAAGGATGAAATATGACAGAGGTAGCATTTTAGATAGGATGGTCAGTCAAGGCCATGTGAGGAGGGGACATCTGAGCAGGGACCTGAGCAAAGTGAGTGAGCGAGCCATGTGGATAGGGGGGGTAGAACCGGAGGGGTGGGGCCAGGCAGCGGAAACAGCAAGTGCAAAGGCCCCGAGACAAGAACAGGCTCTGCCTGCACCGGGTTGAAAGTGGTAGGTGATAAGATATGCGAGTTGGAAGCTTAGGTTAAATGCAGCCTTTCAGGCCATCCCGAGGACTTGATTCACTGGCAGGTGTGGAGCCTGGTGGCGCCTGAGCTCACTTATCTTGTGAAGGATCGCTGGCTGCTGAGTAGGGAACATGGACCATAGAGAGTGAGCAGAAACCGGTAGACCACTGAAAGGGGGAATGCTGTGGTCTGAACATGATGATGGTGACTCAGAGTTCCCACCACGGACTCTGGACACAGTTTAAAAGCAGAGCAGACACGACCTGTTGATGCCTGGCTATAGAGTATATGACAGAGAAGTCCTGCCTGGCTCCAAGGCTTTGCTCAGTTGGTGGGCTGGCAGCGGCATTTATTGAGATGGGGACAACTGAGGGAGAAACAGCGGGGAGGGTTGGGAATGAAGCGTTCTGTTTTGGAGCCATGCATCTGAGTTGCTACCAGGATTCGGTTTTGTCTTCTATGCAATGGAGATAATGTTTGTTTAATACATTTCTAATGAGAATCAAATGTGATCATCTCTTGATATTCACGGGTGTCCAACTAGTGGCCTGTGGGCAGCCCAGGATGGCTATGAGTGTGGCCCAACACAAAATCGTAAATTTACTTAAAACCTTTTCTTTTTGCTCATCAGTTTTCATTAGTGTTTATGTATTCAATGTGTGACCCAAGACAACTCTTCTTCTTCCAGCGTGGTCTAGAGATGCCAAAAGGTTGGACACCCCTGTTGGAAGGTTTATTTTACTCACACTGAAGCTAGGAGTAGAGTTCCCTTTAAAAGAACACTTGTGTTCTTTTATCCACCCTCGTATGGGCTAGATAATGCTGCGCTTACACAATTGTCCTCATATCAAGAAATAATGTTGGTAACAGACCTATTCTCCATGCTTATTTAAAATTTACATAGAGCTTGCTATGTACCAGACACTATTCTAAGGGCTCGATAAAAATCAGCCCACATAATTCTCTAAAATCCTTTGGGGTGCGTACCTTTACTACCTGATTTTGCAGATGAAACTGTGGCATAGAGAGGTGAAATAACTTACTTAAGGTCCTCCAGCTAATAAATGGCAGAGCCAGGAGTCAACCACCGGTGCTCTGGTTCTGCTTCTAACCTCAAGGCCAAGCTCCACATCCCCTGCTTCCTGTGGCCAGCGTCGTCTCTGACATGTGACCCGGCCGCTTGTGTACTGAGAGAGTGCCTTGTGTCTCACACCATTGCCTGCACCCTTGCCCCAGGAGGCACTTCGGCCTTGGTTTTTGCCAACTGCTCAAAAGAAGCCTGTCAATATCCATGGCAATACCTCCTTTTGTCTCACACCTTCCCAAGCCCCTGGTAGCCACCCAGAGCCCTCAGTGTCCTCTGTGCCCTTCTTCTAATGCCCTGAGGTCGGCTTCCTCCCCACCTTGCCACACACAAGATTTTTTGGTGTCCTGCCCTCTCCACTGTGCCCTGCTTCATTGCAAGTTGTTACCAGTTGTTTTTGGCTTACAAGTACACGGTCCAGCACAAATAACGCCCCCTTTTTTTAATTTCAAAATCTTTTATTACAAAATCATAAGCATGTCATTCTGTAACATAAAATCACACTCAAGCACACCATGTGACATTTCAGGTGAAATGTTCAAATTAAGACTATAAATTATTACACCCATATTATTACCCTACCAACAGCACTCAAGCAGGCCTTACTTCTGCTGTACCCTGGACTTACCATGTTTTCCACTCATCATTTGAGGCAGGCATGTGCCCCATTGAGCTGAGTGTTGAAGACAAGAGATAACAAGTCAGAACCCCTCTCTGACTGTTCCAGAGATTTTGAACTAGAGGCCAAGTCCCTTACCTCAGTATTGAGTCTCCCCTCCCACCACCAAGTGGGCACATAGCAGGCATTCAGTGAATATTCATTCCTTTATTTAGCAAATGTTTATTGAGTGCATACTATACACCAGGCACTCAGTGATACAGGTGCTGAGGAAATGGCGGGAATCCAGAAAAGCTGAGGGTCCCCACGGCTCGAGCCTTCTCCCCTACCTGGGTACTTGTCAAGGCTTAGGAGGGAAATGAGGTACAAGGAAGGGAGTGGAGGCCGCGTGAAGCCGCGGCAAAAGGAGCCATTGCGCCAGGCCCAGAGGCTGGTGTGGCATCTGGTCATGATCACCCCTCCGTTTCTACACAGAGACACGGACACACGTGTGCCGCAGCCCCTTCTGGGACCCCTGCCCCTTTGCGGACACTAAGTACAATAGTGTCTACGCAGACCTCGGCCTCGCGGGGGAAAGCAGAGCTTGTTGGGACAAGATTGTGTGGGAGGAAGGCGCTGGGCCACGAGTTCGCGAACGGAGGGGTGGCGCACGACTGGAGCAGACTTTTTTTGGGAGAGAGAATTCTCCAGTTCACTGCTGCTCTGGAGTCTGGCTTTCAATCGCAGGCCAGCTGCTTGCCTATTGTGTGACCTTGCCCAAGTCACTAAACCTACCAGTGACTCAGTTACATCATCGGTTAAATGGGTTCCCAATAACCTTCGGGGTGGTCAGAGGATTAAAAGAAAGAATGCCTGGAAAGCTTCCCTAGCACGGTTTCGCGCACGCAGAAAAAGCTCCCGGAACAGAAGCTGTAATTACCCGCTGCTCACACCTCATTGGGACCCCTAACCCTGCGGCCAGGCACCGGCTGCTGTCTTCCCAGGGACCGCTGGCTCGTCGGTGAGGGCGCGCCCCGCCTTGAGAGATTTATTAGCTTGCTTGGGGCGGGGTTTGGAAACAGGCGAGAAGGAGAAGGAGGTGGCGGAGGGCAAAGAAAGGCAAGAAGCAGAGGGGCAGGAGGCGAGTGAGGCGGCGCCTGGGAGGAGTCGGCCTGGGTTCTTGGGCCCCGCGCAGCGCGCACCCGGAGCCCGCCGCCGCGGCGGGGCGGGGGCGGTGCGCGGCGGCCAATGGCGCGCGGCGCAGCGGCGGGGGCGGTGCAGGAACACCCCGCCGCTGACAGCCAAACTCCCCAACTCCGCCCTCGTCCCCGCGGGATCCCGGAGCCGAGCCGGCCGGGGCCGAGGCCGCCCGAGCCGCGCTGCGAGCGAAGATGGCAGCAGAATGAGAAGGCTGGCGCCGGGTCGTGGCCTCTGCGGTCGCCACCGCCACGCTGCAGTTTAAGATCCGCGCGCAGCGCCTTCGGAGCCTCGTGCTTAGCCGGCCTCCTGGTGGCCGCTGAATTATTTCATTCCGGGCCGAGAGCGGGGGAAAAAGGGGACCCCGCAGCCAAGCCGTTCCGGGCTCTAGCAGCCTGTAGAGGCTTGTGGTGCGTGCGACACTGGCCGACTGCGGAAAAGACGCGGGACAGAGCCGGTCCGGGGCTGCAGTGGCGCGGGTGCGGGGATGAGCCGGCCATGGAGCGGCCTCCGCGGGGCGCACGGAGCCGGCTGGCGCTGCGGCGGCTCTGCCGCCTGAGTCGAGGTTCCGCGGATCTTCGGTTCCTCGGGCGCCCTGGGGGGGTCTTTACCGCCGCCTCCGGGAAGGACTGGAGCCCCGTGTGGCGGACATTGCAGCAGTCACTGTACTGAGGCTCCCCGAGACTGCTCTGCCTGCAGCTGGGTGCGCTCTCGGCACTCGGGCGCCTTGCCCAGGGCACGGCGGCTGGCGCACAGCGGCGAGCCGGGTGCAAGACTGGCTAGAGGGGTGTGGGCGCGCGTGTTGGACTGGAGAGCCGAGCTACAGCAGAACCAGGCGGGCCCCGAGCAGCCATGCTTCCCGGGGTGGGCGTGTTCGGCACCAGCCTCACCGCCAGAGTCATCATCCCGCTGCTGAAAGACGAGGGCTTCGCGGTGAAGGCGCTGTGGGGCCGCACACCGGAGGAAGCGGAGGAGCTGGCCAAGGAGATGAGCGTTCCCTTCTATACGAGTCGCATTGACGAAGTGCTGCTGCATCAGGACGTGGACTTGGTGTGCATCAACCTGCCTCCGCCTCTCACCAGGCAGATCGCTGTCAAAACCCTGGGTGAGCGACCCCTCCCCCACCTCACACCCCCGACCCTCTCCTCCTCTCCTTGCTTTTCCCTCTGTTTTTCTCCTCTGTCTCACTCGTCCTCCGAGCAGTTTATATGGCATCTACGCGGACCCGGGGACCTGAGATCCCACATCCCACTCGGAGCGCCCTCTTCCCTCATTCCTGTCCCTCCCCAACTCTGCGCTTCCCTCCTCCCGCCTGGCTCCACCTGGACGCGCTTCCCCACGTGTGTGGCGCGGAGGCTAGAGGAGGCGTGTGTTCCGGAGATGAGGATGAGGCTGATCAGATGTTGGGGACTGTGGGTGGCTGCTCTGAGGGAGAGAAAACTAAGTCCCTTGCTGTGTGTGTAGTGCCTGAGTGTGTGCGTGCGCGCCGGTGAGAGGCGAGTGCGCGCTCCGGGACGCATGAATAAAGGGCTCCACAAACGTCTCTGGTTTTCCCGGGGGCGACAGACCACCTGACATTTAGCTGCTGTGGCGCCGTGCTAGGATAGTGTGTTACTTTCCGCTATGAGTTAGTTTAGTGTGAAATTAGACATATGACAATCAGCCGTAATTATCTTGTCTTCGCTGAAAGCAAGAATAGCTGGAGTGGTTGGATGCTCGGAGTTGGGGGGATCTAGTGGGATGTCTTCAGGCTTCAGGGAGGTTCATATGTTAGTGAAGACTGGTTGGACAAAAACCAGAGGGTTTTAGCTTTCGCGTGCGGCAGCCCAGGAATTGCCTTCTGCCCAGATGGGGAGGCGTAGATCTTTAATTTTTAGGGCATGGGCGCAGTAGTTCCAGAGGCACAGATTCTTTGTGTGGGAAAAGGCGCAGCGCTGCCAATTTCACGTGGAAGCAAGCAATAGTCCCTCTTGAATTCCCGTCAGGAATAGTTCTCCGGCCTGGTGTTGACAAGCGGGTTGGGATGAGCTCACCACCCCTCATGATCGGGTCCCCCCACCTAACCAGAGATGCTGGTACTGCATTCTGAGATTGTTCCGAGTGCGGTGCCAGCATCTCTGCCATGCCCAGAGGAAGAAGTGCATGTTTTGTCCACCAGCAGTTCTCATACTACCTAAGACAATCCCGGGAAGATTGCTCACTCCTTACTCTACCAAGAAAAATGTTGGAATTTTATTGGTGAGGAAGAAGAGAAAGCACAGAATGCCACAGTAGAGAAGAACTACAAGGGAAGATTTGGGAAGGAGCAGGGACAGCGCCCAGAAACCAGTGGTAACTTATGTCATCTTGGAACAGAATGTTTTTATTTATTTATTTTTAATTGTATTGTATTGATTATGTTATTGCAGTTGTCCTGATTTTTTCCCCGTTTGCTACCCTCCACCTAGCACCCCCCACTCCCTCAGGCAATCTCCTTACCATTGTTCATGTCCATGGATCGTGTGTCTAAGCTTTTTGGCTACTCCATTTCCTACACTGTACTTTACATCCCCATGGCTATTCTGTAACTACCTATTTGTACTTCTTAATCCCATCACCTCTTCGCCCATTCTCCCCTACCCCTACCCTATCGGGCAACTATCGAAATGTTCTTTGTACCCGTGATTCTGTCTCCGTTCTTCTCGTTTGCTGAGTTTGTTTTTTAGACTGTTGATAGGTCTGTATTTATTGCCATTTTATTGTTCATAGTTTTGATCTTCTTCTTTTTCTTAAGTAAGTCCCTTTAACATTTCATATAATCATGGTTTGGTGATGATGAATTCCTTTAGTTTTTTCTTGTCTGGGAAGCTCTTTATCTGCCTTTCAATTCTAAACGATAGCTTTGCTGGGTAGGGGTATCTTGGCTGTAGGTATCTGCTTCTCATGACTTTGAAAATTTCTTACCAATCCCTTCTAGCCTGCAAAGTTTCTTTTGAGAAATCAGCTGACAGTCTTATGGGAACTCCCCTGTAGGTAACTAACTTCTTTTTTCTTGCTGCTTTTTAGATTCTCTCTTTATCTTTAACCTTTGGCATTTTAATTATGTTGTGTCTTGGAGTGGGTCTCTTTCCATCCATCTTGTTTGGGACCCTGTGCTTCCTGGACTTGCATGTCTATGTCACCACATTTGGGATGTTTTCTTTCACTATTTTTTCAAATAGATTTCCAATTTCTTGCTCTTTCTCTTCTCCTTCTGGCACCACTATGATGTGAGTGTTTGGCCTCTTGAAGTTGTCCCAGAGGCCGCTTATACTAGCCTCATTTTTTTTGTATTCTTTTTTTCTTCTTGTTGTTCTGATTGGTTGTTTTTTGTTTCCCTAATGTTCCAAATCATTGGTTTGATTCTTGGCTTCATCCACTGTACTGTTGATTCCCTGTTAATTGTTCTTTATTTTAATTAGTATATGCTTTGTTTCTCACTGGATCTTTTTTATGCTGTTGAGGTCCTCACTAAGTTCCTCGAACATCCTTATAACCAGTGTTTGGAACTCTGCATCTGATAGATTGTTTATCTCCATTTCGTTTAGTTCTTTTTCTGGAGTTTTGATCTGTCCTTTCATTTGAGCTACGTTTTTCTGTCTCCTCATTTTGGCAGCCTCCCTGTGTTTGTTTCTATGTATTAGGTAGAGCTGCTTTGACTCCATGTCTTGGTAGTGTGGACTAATACAGTAGCTGTGTGGTAGGATCCAGTGGCACAGCCTCCCCTATCACCCATGCTGTGTACTCAAGGTGCACCCTTTGTATGGGCTGAGTACACTCTCTTCTTGTAGTTGAGTAGTTGAGCCTTGGTTGCTGTTGGTAGATCAATGGGAAGGATTTACACATGCCAGTCAGCTGCAAGGACTGGCTGTGACCGCTGACCACCAACAGTGGAGGATCAGCTGTGCAGGGGCAGGGTGGTGGTACTCCCCGTGAGGACCGGGTCTGTAGCTGTCCACTGGGTCCACTGACTCTGGGGTTTCCCAGGCGGTACAGGCCAAGGTCAACCCCGGCCTGTGTTGTGCCTAGAGCCACCCTGCCTGAGCTATTAAGCAATCTGAGATGGCTACTATTTATGTTGGGCTTGGAGATTCCCCTGGAAGCCAAGCTGTGAAGCTAGGCTGGCTGCTACTAGTGCTGGGCCTGGGACTCGCTGAAGCCAGCAGTTGCTTCTTTGATAGGATTTAGGAAGTTGTGAAGCATGAGCCAAGACCAGCCATTCGTACAGAAAAGTAGCTTGGGTGGGCCTATAAATTTGGTGGGGCAGAGTCTCTGGGGATCTCCGAGGCAGGTCAAACAGTGTTAGCCAGGTTGACGGAGTCTCAGATATGGCACCAGCTTGCTGGCTCTGTGAGGGGAGGTTTTAGAAAAGGGGTAGTGGCCTCTGCTCACCTTGATGCCAGGCACTTCAGCTTTTCCCTGTGTGCCACTGTTGCCTTTCAAGCTGTTATCCCAGTGCTGGAGCTCAGAGGGAGTGAGTCTGAGTAAGTCTGTGTGTAGGTTCTTTAAGAGGAACTGCTTGGGGCTCTAGCTGTTTCTTCCACTGACTCAATCCCCACCGGTTTTAGCAGCCAGAATTTGTGGGGACTTACCTCCTGGCACTGGAACCCTGGGCTGGGGTGCCTGGTATGGGACTGGGACTCTTTGCTCCCAAGATTTTTTTATCCACACGTGGGTGTGGGACCAGCCTGTTCTGTGTCTGCACCCCCTGTCAGTCTGCTGGGATGTGGTTTCTTTAGTTCCATAGTTGTCAGACTTCCATTCCACTTGATTTTGTAGTTGTCAGACTTCTATTGAACTCGATTTCGGATGGTCCTGAGTGACGGTTGTTCTATATTTTGGTTGTAATTTTTCTGTGGTTGGGTGAAGAGGTGAACCATGTCTGCCTATGTTACCACCTTGACCATAAGTCGATCAGAATGTTTTATTTTTAAAAACAGTATGGATTTTGGGTAGGCGAAATGTACATATATTTTAATTCTATCTTCAGAGACCTATGACCAGAACGTAGAACTCTTTCTTCCTAAAAAAACATTCTTAACAGGCCATTCTGCTATTGACTCCGATGGGACATCAGATATAATGTGCTGCCCAAAGCCGTCAGTTTTCAGGTTAATTTTATTAAGCTTCCGACCTTCATTGCCTTGTTTCTTTGGCCTTGCATGGAATATCACTGGATTCTGGCTACTATTTCTTTTCTGTTTCATATAACATATGTGTTGGGTAGTTAACCTCCATGCTTACAGGGGATCTGTGCATATCAAATAAGTTATAGCCATCCTATAATATAAATCTATTAGGGCAACTTATATAAAACAGGTCCATATTGAGCCCCATGTCTGCTGGAGGGTATATGACTGGTCATATGAGAATGACCTTGTATGACATCACTTCTCCCCTCTAAGGCAGCACAGTCCTGCGGGTCAGACCACAGGGCAACTCTGTGGCAGGAGAGTAGCCGTTTGGGGAACAAGCATCTTCCTCTTTTCTGACCATCGCTGGTGCTTTAGCCATGAAAGCATTCGGGGGCACCGGCTTTGAGAGAAACACAAATTATGTATTTCTGGATACTTCTTCTTTTCAAAAATCCCTATGATTTTTTTTCCTTGATCAGACTAGCATGAGGCACTTCTTCAAAATCAAGGGTAAGAGACATAAGGAATAGACTTAGCTTGGTACTCATAATTTAGGAATAGTGTTTTGTTCATATCTTCATGGTAGGTCTTAGGCTTTATTTTTATTGCTGATTTTGCAGGCAATTTGAGGTCATCTGTGATTATAGGAAACATGGGGCCGTTGGGTTTAGAGCGGGGCTGGAGTTTACTCTCCTTGCAGACTCCATCCTCGCTGGAAGTTCCCCGGAGGTCACCTTCCTTGAGCCGTGCCTGTGAGCACCCGGTGGGCTGGTCGTCTGGGTTTGCTCTGCTCTCACAGTGAGAGGTTTGACACATGCAACACAGGAAGTGAAATACCCCAAACACTTATCTGGTTGGTCTGGCCGTTGGGGGTTTATAGGTGCTAGTGTTTGCCTGGAATTGAAACAAGCCAATTTTGACCAGTCCTGGTGGATTTTCCGTTCGGCAAAAGCCTGGGCTGTGAGTTGCTTGCCCATCAGTGGCGAGAGAGCTGTGGTCCTGGGTCCATATTCATAATTGGTCACAGCGCTGTCCAGGTGAGGGGCTGGTCTAGGGACCCTAGAGGAATGAAGCTTGGAATCCATTGAACAGCAACATTCTTTAATTTTAAAAAAATTTCCTTGAAATCCCTACCTTTGTGAACTAGGTATTTCTCTGTTGTAGAGACTTTTCTATAATGTATAATTTCTACTGTGTCCAGGGCTGCCTCTTGTTACCTACCTACCTACTATGGCCCAGGCAATGTGGTAGGTCCTATGTGTAAAACATTTCATTTCGTGATTAAAATAACCCTCTCAGATAGATATTGACTCCATTTTACAACTGAAGCAACTATAATACAGAGACTTGAGTCAAAGCGTTCAAGCGCATACACTTACAGGTGTGAACCCACCGTTTTGCCTCCCCTGGAACTGTGTCTTCCTCTCCTAGCCCCAAACTTGCCTCATTGCCGCAGGTCCTTCTCTCAGATGGTGGCAGCCCAGGCGAGCTTGTTGGAGTTTTCCCTTATCCCTGTTTACTTCCCCCTTCCCACGTGGAATCAGTTCCAAAATCTGGTTGATGCCAACTCCTTAATCCCTCTTGTGCCTGTTCCCTCTTCTCCATCATTTCTTCTTCCGTAAAAGGAATGAGGTCCTTACCCAGTTTCTGAGTTAGGTTCTAGTCAACTCCTCCCCACCCTGGAGCCAGAATTACCTTGAAAAACTGCTGACCAGATCATGTCACTGCTCCTCCCTTTTTTATCACGTCTGGGAATAGCCCCAACTTCGTGACATAACAGGCAAGAGCTGCTGGTTTTTCTGGAACCCCAAGAACTTTAGCTAAAGTAAAATACCGCTGTTTCCTTGAATGGACCCTATTGGATTATATGTCCATGCCTTTGTCAGGGACTTGGTTCTGCCTGACGTTAGTGATGGATGCCTGTTCGTTCTTCAAGGCTCAGCCTCATTGGTACCTGCTCCAGGATTCTCCCCCTTCCTCAGTCCCGTCCCCTACGTATCCTTCTGTGGTCCCGGCACCATGGGCCCCCATCTTTTCTTGCACCTATTTTAATGCATTTTTAAAAATTTAAATTTTATTTAGTCATTTTAAATAGGTTCTATATTCACATGGTACAAATTTCAAATGCTATAAAAATACACAGTGAGAAGTGTGTGTGTTCCCCCAGTCCCAGTCCTCAGCCAGAGGCAATTTTTATATCTCCTTTGTAAGATTTTCGAAGGATGTACTGGCATTATGTGCGTAAGAATTTTAAAATCTTTTTTACACAATCGATAACATCCCACTAAAAATACAGGTTATATATACACACACACACATATACAAAATAGGTATATAAAAAACTCAGAATATGAAAGTATCCTTGTTTCCATTTTTGGCTGTATAGTATTTTATCGTATGGCTAAATCAATGTTTATTTAACCAGTTCCCTATTACTCAGCATTTAGGTTGTTTCCAGCCTTCTGTTTCTACAAACATTATAGTGAATAATCTAGAGCATATGTCACTTTGCACGCACGCCCCCCGCCCCCCACCCAGTCCGCTTATAGGTTAAACATGTGAACTGCTGGTCAAAAAGTATGTGCTCGTTTCATTTAACAAAGACAGTGCCAAATTTACTGGCACCTGAGATGACACAGCTCTCTGTTGATTTCCTTGTGTGCCTCTCTCCTTAAGTCCCTTGACTGCCAGGCGCCTCACCTTTGTATTCAGAGCTGCGTGGCGTGCAGGGCCCCGTACAACGCCCCAGCCAGCTTTCGGGGTCAGTCAAAACATGTCTCAATTTGCCCTCCCGCAGCGGGCCACTCCACCTAGACTGTGCAGGAGGCCGCCCAGCTGCTTCCTTATGTTCGCTTTTCTTTCTTAATCAGTTTACCCCCTATACAACAGGCATATAATGTAGGACGCGATGTCATTCCCTGCTCGGAACCTTTTGATGGCTCTCATGGCACTTGGGATAGCATTAAAGTTTCCTGTTATTACTTACTTGCTCTGCAGTGGCCCTGCCTTGTCATCTCTCGCACCTCTTCGGCAACTGCCCCAAGCTTACTACTCTCCAGGCACTTGGACCTGTTTTTGTTTCTCAAACATGCCAACTCCTTTCCCGGCCCTGGGCCTTTACAAACTGGCTCATCCTTATGCTTGGAAGGTTCTTCCCCCACCCCCCAAGCATCTCCCTCACACATGCTCTGTCCTTTTTAAAAAAAATCCTCCCCCAAGGGAAACATCAATTGGCTGCCTCTTGTACTCACCGCGGCCCAGGGTGGAACCTGCAACCCGGGTAGGTGCCCTGACCAGGAATCGAACCCACAGTCTTTTGGTTCATGAGACGATGCTCCAACCACGTGAGACACACCAGCTGGGGCACTTTTTCACTTTTAAGTTTCAGCTCAAATATTCTATTGGGAGAGAAGCCCGTCTGGATTCTCTTGCTTTACTCAAAAATCTGTTCCATGCACCTGTCAGTTATACCTCTGTCATCCTCTTTATCTTCTTGGGGACACTGTCACAGTTTGTGATGATCTCTTCCATTTGTTTGCTCATTCTCTTATTTGCTGTTTGTCCTCCCAACTAGAATATAAGTGCTGTGGGGGAGCATGTGTCTGCTTTACTCACCAGGAAGGCCGTGTCTTCCCAAGACAGTGCTAGGCACTGAGTCAGCCCCCTAGTAGGCACGCTGTAAATATTTGCGGAATGACAGGTGAGTGCCTTTTCATTGAATGAAAGAATGGGGAATGCTAAAGGTTATAAATAGGATGTGTCTCTCCATCGGGACATAACATTTTTGTCTTGCACGCAATAGCCTGGTGTGTCTCAAACATTAATGTGCAGTCACATCACCGGGAGATCTTGTCAAAACCCAGATTCCAGGGTAGGACCCGAGAGTCAGAATTTCTCTCCAGCTCCCATGTGGTGTGGAGGCTGCAACAGCCAGACACATAGATATGATGGTTCGCCACCTGGGGGAAAAGAAGTCCCCTGCCGGGAGTAACTAACCTGGCAGGGGAACCATGTTAAAATACCTGTTGCCTTTGTGTGTGATGTGACGACACCCGTTTTCATGGTCCCTGCCACGATTTTTGGAGACAGTAATGCAGATGCCCTTGGGGAAGCCTCTCCATGGGACAGAAGGCTCCTTTGGAAGGGAGAATAAGGCTCAGGCTTTCCTGGAGCTTTGGCGAGGCCGCCTGTTGCTCTTGGCTCAGCTTTTGTGGCATCACTCGCTGAGGACCTGGAGCAGCATGCCCTTTCCTGTCCTACTTCAGTGTCAGCAACTGCTCGCGGTTGAGGAGGGCTGCTAGAACGGGTGAGAGAGCCGGGAGGAAACCGAGTGGAGACAGGGCCCCTCTGGTCATGGTTGCCACACTAGGAGAGAGAGGGCTGCAGATAACGAAACGCCACACTTGGACTTGAGAGTAAGTGTTCTGAGATCCCAGCAAACCCTGTATTTCTAATACTTCCTTGACGTCTCTTCCTGAGCTCTTTCTAGCTGAAGACTGTGTGAGCAAGGTGATTGCATTTCTGCCCCTGAGCACTGAGTCAAATAATTTTGGTCTATTGATTTGGTGTAGAGTGGAGGAAGCCCTGAGGCGTTATGTAAATTTAAAAAATGAGTCTATTTACCGGTAGGAAAAGCCAAGCTTCACCAACCTCATTGCATCCAATTGAAATTAGGTGCAGCTGAATGATTATTTTTGTGGCTGATACCTGGCTTTGAAAATGTACAATTGTGTAGAAGTTTAAATTGGAATGAGAAGAAGCCAGATAAAGAAATTGGACTTTTGATACCTGAAACTGAGGAAGAACTTAACTCCCCCTCACCCCTGCCCCGAAAAGGAAAACCCACCAGAAAAAAAGAAAGTGGAAGTAAATACCGTGTTTTAAGGGTTTCACTGAAAAAGAAATACACAGGCAATTAGTTATGTATTAATATTTTGACTCAGGACAAATATGGCCTGGCAAAGACCATCATTGTATAAGATGTTGTGAATCATGAAACTTACCAATTATAGGAAAGATTGGCAGGCTGCCTGTGTGACTTTGGCAGAGGTAACCATCCTTCCCGAGCTTCAGTTTTCTCATCAATAAAATGGAGTTGAAGACCCTTTGGAGGGTTAGTGTTACAATTAGAGTGGGTGGGGGCATGTAGAGACCTAGACGGTGCCTCCCCTTAGTTATCTGCATAAGCTCAGTAAACATTACTTTTACTTCATCGCAATGTGATTGATTCTTCAGCCTATTCCCAATAGCGCTCGTGAAGATATTTTTTCTTATTTTCATAACAGATGAATTCTTCCCGCTGGATTCAGAAAATACAGTTAAAATTTCTCTTATTTTTAAAAGGGCATCTGCATGAGCCAAGAGTCAGAGGTCATCTTAGCTCAGGATCTAGTACTTGCTTCACAGATATTTGATCTAGGGTGCTTATGGGATCACTGGGAACTTACCCATGGGGTTAACAGGCACCCACCATGGCCTGGGAGGAGTCAGGAATCAGGAAACGGGCAGAGTTCCCTGGAGGAAAAAGGTGTTTAGTCTTCAGATTGCCTTTGCACGGAAATGGCAACTTTAGCTCTTTCCTGGGTCTTCAGCCTGCCGTCCTTCCCTGCGAACGCTGGACTTGCCAGTCCCTGTAAACGGCATGAGTCAACTCCTTAAAAAATAACTTCTTTCTCTCTCTATATGCACACATCCTATTGGTTCTGTTTCTCCGAAAAACCTTGACGGATACAAATTTTGACTGGATCAAGGCTACCTGGCCAGGCAAGCTGGGCGATGGGATGCCTGGCAGATGTGCCAGGCAAGTGTAGGTCTGGAGAAAACTTGTCGGTGGGTGTGGGCCCCTAGGGGAGCATCTCTGAGCATTGGCCTCTAAGCGGGAAGACCTTGAAGGCAAAAGTTCTTTCTGGTTTAGACTCCAGCCAAGGGGATTTTGGGAACAAGCCTTTCATACCCTCACAACTGAGAGCCACAGTGAACCTTCACCTTGACCATTTCTGTACCTGTCAGCAAGGCTTTGGGGAAGCCAGCCGCTCAGGTTGGGGCAAGTCTGGGATGCCTTGGGGTTTAGACTCTCTTTGAGAATTATTAAAGACCTGTAGAGCATTAAAAATGCAGAAAAATAACTTTACATTAAAATGATATGAATTGTGTTTTAAATTTCCAGTTTCTAGATGTGACAGACCTTATGGTGTTGAGATACCCTTTCAGTTAGCATAATATCCAGAAAGTGAAACCACAGAGTTTTGAAGCCCCAAATTAAGTTCGTTTTCAGCTTTAACATTGCTTTCTAAAAAATAGCTTTATTGAGATATACTTTATATATCATAAAATTTACCCATTCATTATAAATGATTCAATGATTCTTTAGTAAATTTAGATGGCTGCGCAATTATCTACATTAAAAGTTTTAGGACACTTCCAATCTCCAAAACGTTTCCTCATGCCTGTTTGCAACCAATCCCCATTCCTACCCTTGGCCCCAGACAAGTCCCAATCTGCTTTTTGTCTCTGTCATTTGCCGTTTCTACAAATTTGATACAAATGGAAACATATACTATATAGTTGTTGTGTCTGGCATCTTTCACCTTAGCAGGTTTTTGGTGTTCATCCATGTTGTTTCATGTGTCGGAAGTTTATTCCTTTTTTATTGCTGAGTAATATTCCATTATATAGACATGCCATTTTATGGACATTTGTATTATTTCCCGTTTTGCTGTTTTGAATAATGCTGCTATGAACACTTGCATACAGGTCTTTCATAGACCCATGTGTTTTCTTCTCTTGCATAGATATCTAGGACTAAAATTGCTGGGTTATAAGATATATATATATGTGCGTGTGTGTATGCGTGTATGTGCGTGTGTGTATATTTAACTGTTTAAAAGATTGCAAGATTTTTCCAAAGTAGCTGCCTATTTTATATTCATACCATGTAAACAGAAGAATTCTACTTTCTCTATATCATTTACCAACACTTGGCTATTGTCAGCCTTTTTGATTACCGTGTAGCCATTATAATTAGTGTGTAGTGGTATCTCACTCTGATTTTGATTTGCATTTCCCTAATGACTAATGATGACATCTTTTCACGTGCTTATTAGTCATATATCTTTGGTGACATGTCCATTCAAATCTCTTGACCATTTTTAAACTGGATTGTTTTTCTTATCATTGAGTTATAAGCATTGCTTTCGTGGTTTTGTTATATTGTTAAGTTAGGGGTAGAGTTTTTTGGCTTTAAAATCCTTCCCTTTATTTTGATTTTAGAACTAGATACAGCTGAAATAATTTCCCAAGCCAAATGTAATTAGCTTTGCCAAATATTCACTGAAGTAGTTCATTATTTAAAGGAGCGAGACAACCATGTGAGCGGATGCTCGTGACTGGGCTCCAGCATTGCCCTGGGCCCTGATAATGTATTACTGAACATTCTTTGAGGGACATTTCCAATTTGAAGATTATCAGAGATGCTCCAGGACCTTTCAGCCTCGTATTTGGCCCAGTACCTGGAGAGTGTTTCTCTTTTTTAAATTTGTTTTTAGTTAATAAATGCCTTTGAATGCTTGTAGCACTATATGAGCTGTGGTGGGAAATATCCTAGGTAGTAAGATATGATCTCTGTCCTTGAGAAAAGATAAGCATTCACAAACACAACAACATTGCAACGAAATATATGATTAAGTACAGAATGAATCGTTATACTGCAATGCCAGGAAGTGTTTGCTTAAGACAATTGAGTAACCCAAAAATATCAGTATTAAATTAAGGGTCAACTGCCTAAGTAACCTCCCAGTACCAGCCTGCAAAGGGCACTAAAACAAATGGAAAGAATAGAGCAACTGTTTGAGCAGAATGCCCCTCATACAAGTGCTGTATGTGCCTTGCAGCAGAGCGAGACCTGAAGCGCTTCCTAATGGGTGGTGAATGCTTGCTGAGTTGTCTTCCAGAAGGGCTGGATCTAGTTCATTGCTGAAGCTTTTGTTTTGCTGAGTGGGGAACTTGAGTTTGAGGTTAGAGATAAAGTGTGCAGGGCCTGTGAGGAGAGGCCACACTGGTCCCTAAGGCCCTCAGCATGGGTCCCTGCGGAGGTGGCCCTGCAGATAATGGATGCTGCCTGAAATCTGAGGACAGAGGAATTCCCGAGAGCTAGAATGAAGACATTTTGGAGGAGGTGGGGCTTAAACTAGATGCAGAGGGGGTAGGATTTCATAATTGAGAAACAAGGCTTGGAAGGCTCTGATGAAAAGTCCTCTTTAAGGAACCACCTGGTTCTGTAGCAACACAGAAGAAATTGCGTTTCCGATGGTCGGTCACCTAGGAGAAGGTTAGAGTGGCTTAAGAATGTCCAAAATTAAAAATAGGTTTTTCTTTCTGAGAATTTTAAAAATTCTGTTTCCAGCAGTCCCTTCCCTATCTCCTTCATCCGCCATAATTTCACTTGCATCTTTCTCCCCCTCCGATCCCTATGGTGACTGTCATAGAAGACACAGCTCTGGGGTAGACAAAGCAAAGAGCTTGTGGGATTGTTGGAAAGAACCCTGTTGAGAAGGAGCCCAAATGGCCACCTTAAAGGTGTGACAAGAGCTGTAAAAGTCGAGTCAGCAAGTAGCATTGTAAAACCCAGAGCTCCCTGTGTAGACAGGGGCAGGCTGTGTGCGGCAGGGAGTGGGGTCAGCTAAGGAGAGGGTAAGCGGGCCTCGCTCAGTTCCTGGTTTTGTGTTCGTGCCGGATGGTGGTGGAAACTCACGTCCCTTTGTTATACGATCCAGTCCTAATGGTCCAAGGGTCAATGCTGGATGAAGGAATCTCCTTGGACAAGGGCACTCACTGCATCACATGGGGACATGCTAGTCAACATTGGGAGGGGACAGCTTGTGGTGACTGAGGGGCTGCTGCCGAGTGCTCTGCTGTCCTGGGAGATGGTTTCAGGGGAGGGTCACAGTGGTGGGATGAATAGTTAGTTCTTGACTTGGGATCCAGTGGTCAGTCAACAGCCTTGCTAGGTGCGTGAGTACACTGGCTAGGCTTCCAGAATCTCCCAAATACCACATACTGGCATCTTTATTGCTCTATTTAAAAGGAAAATTTCCTTGTTGAATTTGGTGCCACCCTGCAGAAAATAAAGTGAAGCACTTTTTTCATCAGTGGAAAAGTTGACCAGTTTTAAGAGGCTGCCTCGTCACACTGCCTGGGGTTGCATCCTACCTTTGCCACCTTCTGTGTGGCTGTGGGTTCTCTACTTGACTCTTCAGAGCCTCAGTTTCTTCATCTTTAAAACAGATTAATAAAAGTACTTAGCTCAGAAGTTTGTTGACTTAAACAGAGATTTGGTTAAAGTGAGTGCTCAATAAACATGACAATCCTGCTCAGTCAAAGCTTATTAATAGTGAACAGCTACTATCCATTCATTCTTCCCTTGAGCAAATATTTACTGAGCACCAGCTATATATCAGGTACCCTCTAGATCTGTGCTTTACAATACAATAGCCCTTAGCCCTACCTGCCTGTTTAAATTTACATAAGTTAAAACTAAAATAAAAATAAAAATAAAGAACCCAGGTTCTCGGTTGCCCAGTCACGTTTCAAGTGCCCCAAGGCCACGCGTGGCTGGCTTGCGGCTGCACGTTGGACAGAGCAGCACAGAACATTTCCATCGTTACTGAAGGTTCTATCAGATGGCACTAATCTCGAGGCTGGGGGGGCAGGGGGGATCCAGCAGTGAATACAGACCTTATTTATGCTTAATCTAAATGTAGATTTTTGAGAATTTCTAACTTTTGGGTGCATTTTGTTTTCTCCCAGGTATAGACTGATAGAGAATCTGCACAATAGGTTATTGGTGTGTCAGAAGTAATTAGGAGAGATTTAATGAGGTATGGTCATGACTTTATTTATTGTTATTGAGAAAGAGATGTGCTGTAGAAAGTTTCCTAAAATCCCCATTAGATGTTGAATGAACAGCCAGATAAATGATGCCCCTGCCCACGCTGGGGTCATCACAGGTACTTGAGGTAGCGGAAGGCACCTATGAGGCCGAGGGATGCCAGGGCAGGAATGCAGCCTTTGCTCTAGGAGCTGGCTCCTCAGCCCTCTCAGCGAGGCTGCAAGGCCGTCCTTCCGTCTGCCGAAAGCCCAGGGAAGCAGAGGACAGCAGTAGTGGGAAGGGACTAGATGCCGGCTTCTTAATCCCCTGAGAACCGAGGGAATCCTAGCAAGCCAGCTCCTGAGGGAAGACTGACTTCACAGGAAGGTTCCTTTCTACCCCATTGCCACGCGCTGTGTGACTCTGGGAAGGGGGGTTTCTGACTGAATTCCTTCTTCATTCCCCCGTCCTTCTGCTCATCCAAGGGGAAAGGCTCAGCGAATAGGTAATTACTGTGTTCTTAATTACTGTTGTTTTTTTTCCCTTCAAGTCCCATTCGCTCTGTGAAAGCAATATCCATTTGTGTGAACATTCCTTAGGGAACCGGGACTGTGCAATTCCAGCCAGTGGGAGCTTGGAGGGAGAGGTGAGTGTCCACCTGTGAGGATGCGACACACAGCCTGAGTGTGTCGACGCGAGAATGTTTCTCGACTGAAGTCAAGGGTAAAGTAAGGATTTGGGATTACTCGTTATATTTAAATTTGTCATTGGCTTCTCCTCTCATCTCCCACATGAACATGAATAGTCGAAAGTGGGCGGTGGAAAATGAGATTCTTCCCCCCGCTTCGTCTTGTCCCCTTTTCCAGTAGAGCTGGGGCACCGGCGGAGAACACAGCAGCAGGCATGAACACTGACCGGGAAAAACGCCTCTTGGTTCTGTTTGTCTGGATTTCTGCTCCTTCCTGCAGCACCCACGTGGGACATTTGTTCAGGCCACACAATAACACTCTCAGAGAGTCCTGGGGGACAGGTTTAGAGCCCATGGGGATGTAGCTGGCCTGACTTGATATGCACAGCCTTTCATATCCAGGGCACAGAGGCAGCCTGGCTTTCCCCAGGGGGCCCAGGTGTACCACAATGCCGCATTTGTCAGTGGAACCGAGACGGAGACATAGCTACTTGTGCTTATTGAAGCGCCGTGCGCCGCCGTCCACAGCCTGCGTGCTCCGGGGATTCCACAGGGGAGGTGCACTGAGCAGCTGACATTTGCTTTCTTCCTTTGCAGCCCCCATGACCTGGGATGGTGCTGATAGCCGCGCTCATCACTTCCAGCTCTGGAAAGCCAGGGGGATTGCATGGGTCACATCCTCCAACAAGAGGTGCCTGCTTGGGAACTTGTCAGTTTTCAACTAGTTCATTTATATTCATCATTCATTTACGGAGCACCTACAATGTGTATGGCAATATTCTAGGTCATGGGAGGTGAGAAGAGGTCAAAGATGTACAAAAATGTGGTATCTACTCTGAAAGGCCTTATAATCTCTCCAGAACCTACCCATCACTTTGGAGACGAGAAGAAGAGCTGATACGTTATGAACTACTTGCTGCAGGCCAGGTCCGAGAGCGTGGTTCGGTGTCACTCATTCCCATTTCGCAACTGCCCTTCGAGGGGGGCTTGTAGTATCTCTGTCTTACAACTGAGAAATTTAACTGTACAGAGGTTAAATGTCACAATCATTGATTCTAAGGCTTTTCTTATATACTTTATAATCTAAAATAGGGCTATGTCGTACAGTCAATGTCATTTCGTAGTTTAATTGGGCAAGACTTTTCTTTCTTGGCAGTAAGTAAAATACTCGTAGGCCTTTGTAGTGGTGTCTTAGATTCTGCAAAATCGGGCATTTTGTCAGGTTCATCCAGCTGAAAAGAAGTGGAATCAGAATTCCACAAAGGTTTGTCCGACTGTAAGAAAAGTTTGTGTGTTTGTCCCCACAACATGCTGCAAAATCCGTGGTCCAGTTTCGCTCTCCTTTGTAACTGTGCGAAGGCTGTATGACTTTCACAGATGGCATATGAAAAGGGGGAAATGACTGAACTGGCATCCACGTCATCTAATTCCTTAACTGAGGAAGCAGTAGCACAGGGAACTGCACGTGTCAAACCGGATGCTGAAAGATTGAGAAAATGTCATGTAGTTATCTTCCCTTCTTTGCCGATCATTGCTCATTTTTTAAAGAACAACAATAAGTGGCAAACTCTGGTATGTTTAAGATCGAAACAAGAGTGATGCTGCATCCCTTCGTTTGTTCTGCTGTGCTCTGGGCTGAGTGCAGCGTTTTTACCTGCCGCGATCTGTTAGGGATGTGACAGTGGCCTCTTTACTGCCTCTGAGAACTATGACAGGAGATATAGGTCAGCTGCCTCCCCTGCATGACAATTATGTGAAGTCCCCAAATGCAGGCCTGTGTGTGTTTATCATTGTCAAAATGTGCTTTGATCAACACTCCCAGGTATGAGGCAAGGCCTGTTGAATTCCATGGCTGACCTGGATTCAGAAAGCAGTGCACAGAACTAGAGACCGCTGCTGTGGTTTGCATACCCTGGCCTTGATCTGCACAGCCCCCACGTGCTTAAACAAATCTGGCCCCATGACAGGCTTTGACTAAGTCATTTTCCTGAGCTGGAAAGAAGCTGATGTGAAAAGCAGAGAAGTAGAATGTTGAATGATTTGACATCTCGTGGAAGGGTGTGTGACTAGCGGAAAGAGAATACACCTGGCGATAGGACATTATGACAGGCCTTGGAGGGACCTTTCCCCTAGTGCCCAAGGTAAACCGAGTCTCAGAATTGTCAAGTGGCCTGTCAGTGTTCGCACAGCCGATCCTTGAGCACGGAATCAGGACCAAACTCAGGACTCTGGAGAGTATAGTGTTTTCCCTTCTCAGATGTTTAATCACTTGGGGCTTGTGTTTCTCCAAAAAGCTCTCCTGTGGAAATAACCTCAGATAATAATTGAAAATACCTGCATACACAACAATGTTTAGTGAAACCTTATTTATATTTCCACAGCACTAGAGACAAACACAAATGGTCCTCAGTAGGGAAGTGGTTAGGTAAATATGATAAATACCATTGATTAAATACTACATAGCCACTGGAATTATGTATAGGAAGACTGTAGCAATATAGGGTTTTTTAATGATATAATTATAGATAAAGGAAAAGGGTACAGAAATATTTGTATATTATGATAGCCTTGTTTAAAGCAAGCTCACATGCCTGGAATATTAAAATCTGATAGGTAAAAAGCCTAGATACTAATGATGGCTATTATGGGGTTGTAGGATTTGGAGCCTTTCATCTCTAAATTTTCAGTGTTTAAAAAGATGATCGTAATGGAAGTAAATTTATTTTCCAAAAGAAAGAGACAATAATGTGGGTAAAATTGCTCGGTTGGGGTGATTCTCCAGTTCTTACCTTCTGTGATGCGTTGCACCTAGGACAGCTGTCCCCAGGAACGTGCAGACATTTATGGTGAAGCAAAGTTTAGTCCAGCATTGACAGAAGGGAAAAGGTGTTCTTCCAGGAAGAGGACGTGGGTGTAAAGAGGTCCAAAAGCTCTACTGTGGTTCAGGACGATAATTAGATGTGCCTCTGAATTTGGGGACAAGCTGTAAGTTCTTGGTTGGAGGGTAATTGATTTGTAACTTTAACCTTGTATAGCCAGACCCAAATGCTGCTGGGAAGGACTGATGAGGTCCCACCGTGTCCCTCTGCTGCCTGAACTTGCCCCACAGTGGGAAGAGACGCTCTCGTTGGCTTCAGCCGTCCAAAGAAATACAGCAATGTTGGTGCGTCTGCAACATTTCCAGCTTTCGTTTCTGCTTTTCTTTGCGGAGAGTTTTCTTTTGAGCCAAACGTGTGCTGATGTAGATGGTGAGCAGCCTCAGAACACTTGTTCTGAGAAAGCCATCACCGTCTGCTGGAGCTGCTTCCTGGCTGTGGGGACGGTGACATGGGGCTGCCATAGGGTGTTAGCCTGGGAGCTTGGACAGGTGGTTCTTGTCCCAGCACCACGACTAATTACTGTGTGGCCTTGGGCAAGTGACCTCACCTCTCTAGACTTTTGTTTCCTTCCCCATAAATTGCAGTCACCAGAGTAGGTTTATGAGTCCCTGCCAGTCCCACCTCATCTATCTACTCCAATAACTCACTTTAAGAGCTTCACACTGACTGGGCAAAATTACTTGGTTTGGTAAATATTTTTAAGTGCTGTTTCATTACCATTCATTGCTGTCAATTGGTCGATCAGCTTGTTAAAAAAATTTTTTTTCTTTTTTATTGATTCGAAAGGGAGAGGAAGGGATAGGGTCATGGAGAGAAATGTCAATATGAGAGAGAAACATCAATCCCTTGCCCCTTGCATGTGCCCTGACTGGGGACCACACCCACAACCCAGGCATGTGCCCTGACCTGGAACTGAACCTGTGGTCTTTTAGTAGTCGATGGATGATGCCCAACCAACTGAGCCACACTGGCCAGGGCTGATCACCTTGTGTTTTTTTGTTTGTTTGTTTTTTAAATCCTCACCTGAGGATATGTTTTCATTGATTTAGAGAGAGTGAAAGGGAGAGAGAGAGAAACATTGATCAGTTGCCTCCCGTATGTGCCCTGGCTGGGGATTGAACCTACAATGTAGGTATGTGTCCTACTGGGAAATGAACCCGCAAACTTTTGGTGCACAGGATGATGCTCCAACCAACTGAGCCACCCAGCCGGGGTGTATTTTTTTTTTTAGTCTGTTGCACAAACACACACAGCTCTCCTTTATAACAGGAAAGTCTTCCCTTTATTTACAAGGGAGGCAATGTATGCATTCTGGGGACAAAGTGGTGTAGATGGTGTGACAAAGTGGGATGGAAAGCTCCTTGCCAGGAGAGTGAGTGTGAGTGTGTGCACCTGTGTGTGAATGTGTGTATACATGTGTATATGGGTATGTGTGCCCGCCTGCATGCATTGTGCCCTTGACGGTGTGGGATTTTTCCCTCTTTACTGTCACTACTGAGAACACATCTGTATGAGTAGCTGCTACTACCGGCTGTCAAGCTAGGAATTCAGTGGTGTTTGGTATAACTTCTGGGCACAAATTTATCAGCACAGTGAGTGTTTGGGGTTAGCTTTTTCTGCAGGTGCCCCATTAAGCAGATGGTGCTCCACTCCACTAAGGAAAGATGTGGTTTTGCCCAAGAAGATACTGAACTGTCAGCAGCAGGTTAAAGGGATATGCATTCCAAGCAACTCCAGGCCAAAAATTGTAGCGGGGGACAGTTGATAGGAAGCCAAAGGGAGGGAGACAATAGAAACACTGCCCTGTCACCCTTGAGCAATTGGCTGGGTGCAGCCGCTTTTCATGCTGGTGTCCACAAAGACAGGCCCCCTCTGCATGTAGTCACCCATCCTGAAAGGCAGAGCACACGACAGGAATAAGCTGTGGGTGGGAAGCCTGTTGTCATTGATCACCACCCAGCAGAGGAGTGAGTGGACCTCACAGGTTGGCATAAAGACAAAACCCAGAGAGAGTCTTGAAAGGAAAATAACTGTTGACTTCACCCATCTTTTTTCCCTGTTATCTTCTAACTCAAATGGAAAACCCGTACCGTCTGGCAACACCAAGAAGGCACAATAATAACATCTTGTGCCTTCCACAGAGTTACATGAACAAGGACTTGGGGATCCGCAGAGAATGAAGATGATGGAGGCGGGCTCCGTGTCCTTGTGGGACGTTTTTGGATCGCCCTGGACTGGGATGGCTCCTGTCTTTCCCAGTACTAATTTACACTTGGTTTCAGTGTTTGACAGTCATTATGAATGGGAAAGGTTCCTGAGATCCAGTCTAAACTCATGGTCCTTTGTGTTCACAGGGAATCCTGTGGGTTCTTTACAGAGGATACACTTGGCGTGATGAAGTGTCCTGCATCAGATGGGTGTTGGGTGACCCAGGTTTTGTTTTACATCTGCTGATAGCATGTACGGATCTTTTTCTCTCTCCTTAACATTTTTAGGGAGACAGGAAGCCTTTGCGGGGCCCTGTTCTTGACACAAACTCACTCTGTGACCTGACACAGTCTCTTACCATTGCTGACCTCAGTTACTCTTTAAAAATGAGGGGTTCATGTGCAATGGCTTTCAAGCTTGGCTGCACATTAGGGCCCCTGGGAGGGTTTCGAACGCCCTGATGTCCAGGCTGCACCGCTGAGCAATTACGTAAGACTATCTGAGGGTAGGAACTAGGCATCGGTATTTTTAAAAGCTCCACAAAGTTAAGGAGCTTGTTTAAAAGAGTGCTTCTCAAACTTTAATGTGACCTGAATCACCTGAGCATCTTGTTCAAAAGCAGGTTTGGAGTCCACCGGTCCGCGTGGAGCCTGAGATTCTGCGTTTCTAACAAGCTTTCAGGGGTGCTGATGCTGCCGGCGCAGACCAGGCTGTGAGTAATAAGGGTTAGGGTCCAAATGTGAGCCATGGTACAAGGCACAATCATTGCATTTTCAAAGATGTGGCGTGAGCACTGTGCTATGGGAATGAACACAGAAGGAGCAGTTACCCTGGGGGAGGAAATCAGAGCTGGCTGCACGGAGGAGGTGGCACTGGAGAGACTCTGGAACAATGAGAAGGCCTTCTTTGGGTAGAATCTGATTGTACATTAGTCAGGGAAACTTCTGGTTCTCCAGAGAAACACGACCAATAGGGTGTGTGTGTGTGTGTGTGTGTGTAGACAGATATTAATTTTGAGAAACTGGTTCATGCAGTTGTGGACACTGGCAAGTCTGAGATGTGCAGGGCAGGCCAGCAGGCTGGAGACCCGGGAAGAGTCGATGTTGCAGTTCAAGTCTGAAGGCAGTCTGCTGGCAGAATTCCCTCTTCTTTAGGGGAGATTGCTCTTTTTCTATAAAGGACTTCGACTGATTAGACGAAGCCCCATTCCCCATTATGGAGACTAATCTGCTTCACTCAAAAAATGCTTTCACGGTAACATCTAGGATGTCATTTGACCAGATACTGGGGTGCCATGACCTAGCCACATTGACACATAAAATGAACCATCACAATGAGGAAAATGGTTTTCCAGTTTCTTTTGGCCTTTGTGAACTACAGAACTATAGCTGGAGAGCAAGGAGCTGTGGTCCATGGGAGCAAGAATGACTTCTGGGCACTTCTCAGTCTTCACTGATAATGTTCCGACAAGTCTTTGTTCTGCTGTAAACGTAGAAGGGCCGGACTTCACAAGCCAACAGAATTGGCGTGAGCTCAGCTGTGGGTCTGTCTGCCCACCTCTCCTCTGCCCCTGCCCGTGTGGGCACTGGAGCCCAGACAAGTGTCTGGGTCCTTCCAGTTGCCTGGCTCTGCGCCCCGGGAAGAGCGCACAGGGAAAATCAGGTCTGGAGGAAAACCTGTGTGTAGTGCTGTGCGTGGAACACTCTGCTTCGCTCTCTTGTGATTTGCGTCATCCCGTAAAGGGGAAGATGAGTGGGGGCAGAAGCACCCAAATATCTGTAGACAAGGAGCCCTCTGGAGAGCAGGGGGTCTGACTTTTTCTGATCCCAAGCCACAGGAAGAAATACGTTTTATGTCGTGGCCCAGTAGATACATAACTATAATTGTACAGCTATAGATGACATAAAGGTATGTGTGTATAAAAAAAATTGCATCAAATTGAAAAAGGTTTATGACGTGAAACTTTGATTTCACTGGCACGGGATGCACCTGGTATTTTGTCTTGTTTCATCAAGAAGAAAAGCTGGTTCTGTCCCACTGAACTGATTTCACAATGCTAAATAGACAGATATGTGCTGTAAAAATGAGACCCAAATCCTGGAACAGAGAAAAGAACTTGGAGAGTCTTGTGACCTGAAGCTGCATGCCCGGTAGGACTTCCTGTGGTGAAGGAAATGGTCCGTTCCGCGTTGGCCAGTGTGGGAGCTGCCGGCCCCACGTAGCTGTTGAGCCCGTGAGATGTGGCCAGTGCAAACGAAGAACTGAATTTTAAATTTTATTCCATTTTAATTAATTTAAATATAAGTAGCCACATGTGGCTAATGAGGAGCTGAATGTTAAATTTTGTTCTGTTTTTATTAATTTAAAAATAAGTAGCTGCATGCGGCCAGTGGCTCCTCTGGAGGAAGCACAGACTGGGGGCACTGCCCTTCCTCTGCCTCTAACTAACTGTGTGGCAGTGAGTCCCCTGCCCCCACCACACCCCAGGCCTCTGGTACAGCATCCCTTAACTGGGGAGCTGGACCCAGCTTCACCTTTCTGGGTTCTGGGGGTTAGGAAAACCAGGCTTAATTCTTACGTAGAGCATATAGTTAATTAAGTGCCCTGGGTGGTATTACAGATAATGGTGCTTTGCATTTTTAAATGATCCTTAAGAAACCTTTCCCTTCTTCCCTTTCAGTGGCTTAATTGCTCACCTGTGTGACTTCACAGTTTGAAAAGAGAGATGCTTTCTGCTTAATGAAATCTTAGCAGCCCATCTTCACCGACTTGCCGCTCTCCTTGGATGGCATTTGTAACCTGAACGTGAGGTGCTTTGCTTTCATCATCAGTCTTGAGTAGAGGAGACCTCTCTCTGGGCAGGTGTAATGGCTAAAAGGAGGCTGGCAGTGCAAATTTGGGTGCATAGGTTACTCTCACGGTGGGTTTGTTTTGTTTTTGTTGTTTATGGTTTGCAAAACTAGTGAGTACGGTTGAGGTTTGGAAGACAAACTTTGTTTAAATTCTAGGAGCTGGAATTGGAAAAGATCCATTATTTTACTGACCTCAAGGCCCTGCTGGAAAAATTAAGGCACCCAGGAAAGGATGGGGCGGGGGAGGTGATGTCTTTCTCACTTTCCAGAAAGTTCTGGTCGACCTTGACTGAGGAGGGCTTTGGCAGGGCACATACCCCAGCTTACTTTACTTTTCAGAAAATGACTTCCTCCTCCAGGCTCTCCCAGTTGCGAGGACTGAAGGTGAGATGCACAGGAAGCTCACAGCGCGCTGATTTGTGCCGAGCCTGGAAGTGGTTGGCGGGGTCCTGCCCATTTATTTTGTCTCTGATGGGAGGGGTAAAAAGAGGGACAGAAATCCTGTGGAGAGCCCTAATTCATGACATTCAGAAATTGGGAACAATATCACCAGTTCCCTTTGGAATTAAATGGCTCCAGGCTGCTGGGAGCATTTATCTTTTTTACTTCTGGTTTTCTCTGTAACTAGGTAATGAGAGGAGTTTTAAAACCGGTGCAATGATTGCATTCAAGATGAGCTATGTCAGCTCCCCCTACACATAAAGGCAACCCCTTTTGTTCAAAGTACAGTATGTGTCATGCACCAGGGATCTCACTTAATTCTTACCACCACACTCTGAGGAACCGATTAGCTTCATTTGCACCAGGGAGAAACACGTTAAGTAATTCGCCCAGTGTTACACAGCATCAGAACCCGAACCTGCCATCTGGACTGTTAAGCTGCTGCACTGCTTCTCAACTTCAGGCCTGACAAGCAGAAGGTGGCCTCTGGTGCCCAGGGTATTGGCGACTCACTGCCCCATCCTTGGTACTCACAGGCGGTACACGAGAAACACATTGGCATCCTCAGAGCTCACCACACTGAGAGGTGAGATGCAGGTCCTCTGCTTGCTGGGTTTCTTGGTGGAAATTGTGTGTTTTTCTGGGAAGAGCTGAGTCTGGGGTGAGGTGGAATGATGGAGAAGGAGCCTCCTCTCTGAAGTCAGAGGGAGGAATTCATGGTGAGGGAGAGGGTGTACCCCAGGCGGACCTGATAAAGGTGAAAAACCCACAGCATACCATTCGCAGATTCGACTGACAGGAAACAGCTGCTGAAGGAGGAGTGGGCAGTGTGAGGGCAGAGGGGTACCGCCCCACCCTCGCGGGTGTGAGCTGCCTGTGGATGGGAAAACAAGAGGGAGCGCTCATTAGCCGCCGGAGGCTGCGCTGGGGCAATCACAGCTGTGGCGGCTGAGTCCAGAGACCCAGGGCGTTCCTGATGGCAGCGTGGCAAGGGTCTCCTCAGGGCTGCGCCAGGGAGGGCAGAGGCCCTGGGGGAGGCTCTGGCTCAGTGACACTGCCAAGAGCAAGCCTGGGGGGGCTGAGGGCTGCCTGTGATTGTCACCAGAGCAACAGCGATGGAGTGCCCACCATGGGCAAGACACTTGGCCAGGAGCTGTAAACGGGATTCCAGACATGATGGGATGGACCTCCTGCTTCCCAAGGGCCAAGTTAGGAGGTCAAAAGTAGACGTTGTACAAAACCACAGCAAAACAAAGGCTGTCTGAGCCAAATGTGAGCGTGCCACGGGCCTCTTACACTGCCCTGCTCTGCTGCCTCCCGGCTTCAGGCGCGCCCAGCTCAAGGTGACCCGTCGCCCCAGGGTATTCGTGACTCGCGGTGAGCCATTGACGTCTCAGTGCCCACAGACAGGGGTGTTATGGGTGCCCATCACCATGAGACATGGGGAATGAAAGCCAAGGCAGATTCCGGTGCCAGTGTTAGGACTGATCCAATTCCCTTTTCTTCTCCCCTGAACACTCTCTGTCAATATGACTAATTTGGGCCTCTGGGAGGCCCACTGGGATGACTGAGGTTGGGCTCAGCAGGGATTCAGCAGGTAGCTTATTTTGAGTCTGTCAGAAGCAGAGTGACTTGGGGTCCCTGCCCTCAAGGAGTTTACAGTCCCTTGGGGAGATGCTGTGATACAGAGAGCCAGGCTGTGTCAGCCTGGGATAACTGCCATGGGGTCTTGGAAGAGGGGACAGGGGATGTTTGAGCGGGGCTTTAGCAGGGAGGGCTTTCCTGGTGAGAAAGCAGAATGAGCTGATGGGCAGCAGGAGGACAGGGCATGGTGTATCCAGGGAAGGGCCCCACGTGCCCTGAGCCCAGGCTGTTGGCTGAGACTGCAGCAGGAGACGCAGAAGAGCAAAGGGCCTTAACACCAACCCAAGGAGCAGAACGTTCTCCTCTGGGCAGCGAGGACTGACCCGATCGGTCCTGTGTTTAGAAGGCCCCTCGGGGGGCAATGTACAGGAGCCTAGAGGTGGCAGATGTGGTGGGACTCACTGTGGTGCCAGAGCAGATTGGGATGTGATAAACATGGAAGTTGGAAAAATAGACACATGGATGGCAGAATTAAGGAGGTGAAGGAGGGTGGAGAGGCTGAAGGAAGAATGAGCTCCCTTCTTGTGGGGACTACTGTGTGTGTCACTGATGGACAAGAAGTAAACATACCAGTGGCTCTGATGATTTAGGGCACTGGCACACCTCCCTGGAACTGTGGCTTTGAAACAATAACAATCTTTTATTTTGCTCACCAACCTGGAGGTTGAGTAGCCTCCACTGTTGCAGTCAGAGAGCGGCTAGACCTGGCATCTTCGTGACGGTTCCTTACACATCTGCCCGGTACCTGAGCTGGGAAGACGAGATCCACTGGGAGCTGGAAGAGCTGGGGCTCCTTGGCTCTCCACTACTTTCTCTCTCATCAAAACAAGGGATTTTAGGGGTAGCCAGGCTTTTTACACAGTGGCTGGAGGCTTCCAGAGTGAGCAACTCCAAAGTAGATGCTGCAGTATGGCTTTTTCTAATTGAGGACCTGAAGTTGCGCGGTCACTCCTGCCTCATTTGATGCATTGATGTGATTACGAAGGACCCCAAGCTCAGGGAACGGGGAATATATCATCTCTCTAGCTGACGGGAGCATCAGAGAATTTGTGGATGTGTTTTCAAACTTCCCTGGCAAGCATACAATTAAACTTTTCGAGGCATTTTTTAGAGGGAATAAATAGTGGTATAACCGTTGGTAGCATCGAGTATACAAGTGAACTGAACCCCAGTCTACCACAGAAGGAAGTGAAGAGAGGACCTCTCAGTTAGAGATGTAGGCATATTCTTTTTTTTAAATTCTCACTTGAGGATATGTTTATTGATTTTAGAGACAGAGGAAGGGAAGGAGGGGGAGAGAGAGAGAGAGAGAAGCATGGATGTGAGAAACAACGATTGGTTGCTCCCTGTATGCATCCTTACTGGGGACTGAACCCGCAGCCTAGGTATGTGCCTGGACTGGGAATTGAAACCATGACCTTTTGGTGTACAGGATGACACCCAACCAACTGAGCCACACCGGCCACGGCTCTAGGCATGTTCTTCAGAGACACGAGGGTCACTGCCAGAATCAACTGTTATCCAGATTTGATTTTTTCCCTTAGAGGAGCATGTTGCCTGGATTCCACATCTGAGTTCAGAGGGAACAGGATTTGTGTGACTGTTGCTGACAGAGGTGGCACCAGGATGGGATTGTCCTGGGGCCCTGTGGGAGGAAGACAGGGACAGACAGAGCAGGCAGTGCTTCAGAGAGTTGAGCATAGGATGTGGGGGGAGGGGTGTTTCAGAACTGAGTCCGTGAGTGGCGAGGACATGTTCGGGCCTGTTAACTTGGTACAAAGTGTGAGCTGCAGCACTGGGGGAAGGGCACTGATAACGTAAGAGCTATAGAAATCTAGACAACGGTGTCAGTGTGGCAGCGATGAAGGTGAGGGGGTCATTGCTCTAGTGGCCAGAAGTGTTAAAATCTATCAACAACAATAATATATAATATAACAATAAAGGTCTCCTCTCAATTGGTGTGTTAGCTTCCTGGGCTGCTGTAACAAAGTACCACAAAACGGGAGGCTTAAACAACAGAAATTGTTGTCTCACAGTCCTAGAGGGTGGGTGTCCCCAGGGTTGGTCCCTCTGAGGGCTGTGAGGGGGACTCTGTTGTCTGTCCTGCTTCTAGTGGTTTGCTGGCCGTCTGGCTGTTCTTTGGCTTGTAGGTGCATCGCTCAGATCTCTGTCTTCATTTCCACATGGCCACCCTGTACATGTGCCTGTCTCCAGATTTCCCCTTTTTATGAAGATACTGGTCACAGTGGATTAGGGCTCAAACCTAATGACCTTATCTTAACTTGATCATCAGGAGAGACCCAATTTTCAAATAAGGTTATATTCTGAGATACTCGGGGTTAGGACCTCAGCATCTTTTGGGGGGACACAGTTCAACCCATGACAATGGGTGAAGTTGGGACCAAAGTCTCTGGATCTTTCCTGCATGTCCCTTTCTCCCTCCTGTCCATCCAGCCTTTGATGAATGAAACACTGGTCTAACCTCCTGGTTACCGTCATGTTTGGCCCTTGGGCCTCTCTTCTCAGCACTCCATATCTCCTTGTACAAGAAGTCACGTCAGAAACGCTCCCTCGTTTCCCTCTCAGTTCACTTCTTTTGCCTGAGGGGCAGTGGGATCTTTCCTGGCTGCCTTACTAATAACAACTAGGACAGTACCACCCTCACAAAGCAGTTCCGTGTCATCTCATTTTTATCCTCACAACACTCCCGTAATGCAGGGATCCCCACTTTTCTATAGAGGTAGAACATGGGGCTCAGAGTTTAGATCACTTGTTGAAGGTTATACAGCCAATCAGGAGGGCCTGGGACTGGAGTCAAGGTCAGTCTGACTTCTCTGTCTCACCAGATCACCTTACGAGTTCAGTGGGGAACATCTTTATTTCAAAGGAGTTTGGAAATGGTTTATAAGATGACATATATAAGATGCCAAAAAGTGTTTTTAAATGCATGGAAAAGGAAAACAGGGCCAAGGGACTAGGAAACAATCAATAAGATTTGGCTTTCAGTTGTCCTGAGTTCGGAGATCCTTACGGATGAGCTGAGACCTCGAGGCTTGCAGAATGGGATAGGCTGATGGGAAGGGGTGAAATCATCCGACCCCTGTCCAAGCTCCAGGAACCTCTGCTGTTGCCTGGATAGAAAATGCTTCTTGGTTTCAACTGAAGGCTGTTGCTGAAGTAGCCCAAGCGAATGATTTAAGAACTCTGCAAAGTGAGCCAGTGAAAGCTCCATGTTTGCTCATTTCTTTTGCCAGAACAGGCAGACAGCTGCTGCCAAAGAACATGCTGGAGTCCAGTTTAGAACTACATTGAGAATGTCTTGCATACTCTGAATCACATTCAGTGCAGGAATTTGTTATAGATGGTTGCTAACACTTAGAGGGAAATACCTGATCTCCATCAATAATCAATAATGCTGCTGGCACAGGAGAAGTATCAAGTGTGCCATTATCCAGACCTTGGCTCTAGTCCCAGCTCCGTCATTGCCTGGGCATGTGCCTTTTTCTCTGCATCATTTTCTGAGAGTTTCTGAGGCCCCTGGGCTGGGGGTGGACAAGGGACCTGTTAAAAGTGGAGACTTTGGGGTACTACTTTGCAATATTGGGTGCTACTGTTGGATGGGAGAGCCAAGTTCCTTGGTTGGTCCTCCGTTTGGTAGCAGACTTCTTAATCCTCCTCCTCAAACATTTATGGAGTACCTGCTATCTGTAGGGCACAGTTTTGTATGCTGTAGAACATTTTAGAGACCATCCATTCATTTTAGACTCTGGAAAATTACAGCAAGTCCAGGTCACCTCTCAAATCCCTGGCAGGTGCCCATTTGCTTCTGGCAGTGCTGACTCAGGATCCACAGGAGGGAGCGTGTCTGGGAAAGTTAAGTTCCCCTTGCAGTCTTGCATGTTCAGTGTTGGGCAGATAGAGCTTTGATCTGCAGAGCTATGCAGTGTGGCCCCTTTGCATCGTGTTTATGATAGAAAGCCCCATCTTTGCTTTTCCCATGTGGGCCACCAAAGCCACCTATTTGTCATGAGAGCAAGGAGGAGTGGGAATGTTCTCTCATATGTCAGCAGAATGAATGCCCTTGCAAAGGGTGCCCCAAACTCCCCTGTTCTGGTAGTCCAGAGTGGGGGCGGAGCATAGCTCAACAACTTTTGCAGGACAGTAAAGTCTCATTGAGGTCTCTTGTTCATATTTTAGTAATTCATGTGATGCCCTGTCTGGGTGACTCAGTTGATTGGCGCATTGTGCTGTGCACTGAAGGGTTGCTGGTTCAATTCCCGGTTAGGGCACATACCTAGGTTGCCAGTTCAATTGCCTGAACATGAGTGCTTTTATACCTAGGAAGCTTCCATCTGCCCAGTGTATGTGTGTGCAGGGCTGGGCGGTGCCCCAGTCTGTGGAGCACAGCTCTGGGAGATTAGACATCGGGACCTAAAGTCCTATTCAGGATTGACTGTCTGCGGCAAGGGAGCCATCGAGATCTGTCCACATATTTATTTAGGTTCTTGCTTTGTTCTAGAAAGGATTAGAGGTGGCAACCATGGGTAGTTTAAAGTTACCCTGTGTTTAAGTGGGCAGAAGACACTGTTTATTAACAGTTTTAAAAAGCTAAAACAACCTATAAGACGCCTCACTTCCTCTCGACCATTTGGGATCTTGCTGTTGTAGGCTGGCTGGGCTTTGGGCCCCTTCTGAGACCCAGGCCCACCATGGGATGAGAGCTTCCCCAGGACCGAGCTGCGCCCTAGAGGCGCGTCCCCAGCCTGTGAGGCCTGTCGTAGCTAAGCCACGCCTGGAATATGTTAAGAGGAATCGGCAGTAGTCAAACCAGAGGGAGGGTTCTGCTAACCCGCCCGTGGAAAAAGCTGTCCACAAAGGCCTGACCAGGCGGGTGTTAAACTTCAACTGGGTGTTCAGGTGAGGGTGAGTCAGTCAGTCAGCCTCCCTTCCCGTACCCGGTGCTGGCGGGTGGGTGTGTGAACACAGACGGGCAGGAAGGATACGGGCAATTTGACCTTTTGTGCCCTTCCTGATCTGAGGAGGCTCTTTGTGTGGGTGTCTCTGCTGCGTCTGGCTTACACTTATTGCTCTTCTGCCCGGGCTTCCTTGCTTCGGACAGAATGTCAGAAGGCCTGCGCAGGGCGCCGCACAAGGGCAGTGGCGGAACTTCAGGTTTGCTACCGTTTGGTTCCGTGTTACCCCTTTGCCTGCAGTTTCAGACGCTTCCCGTCCATCTGTAAATCTGTCAGTCTCCAGTGAGCTATCCTGAGGATTTTCTCCTTAGAATAACGTGTTCTCCCTGGCTGGTGTGGCACAGCTGGTTGGAGCATTGTCCCGTAAAATGAGAAGTTGTGGGTTTGATCCCGGGCACATGCCTAGGTTGTGGGTTCTATCCCACCAGTCAGGGCATATATGGGAGGCAGCCAGATGATGTTTCTCTCTCACATTGATGTTTTTCTCTCTCTCTAAAAGCAATGAAAAAATGTCCTTAGGTGAGGATGTATTAAAAAACAAAAACAAAAACATGTGCTCACATCTCTGGTGTTTCTTCAACCAAATTCAGAGCAGAGACAGGGGCGATGGGGCCTTCTCGCTCCTGGTAGCCTCCCTGCTCAGACAGCTCTCCACGGCTTCCGAGAGCTGGGTTGGCCTTCCTCTCAGGAAACAAAACCCAGATGGGTGTCTGGAATTACTAAGGTGATTTAGTGATAGGGACTTCTGAAAGAACTAACCCTGAGCATAAAACTTAGTTTGGACCAGGTCAGAAACCTGACCCGCCACGTACCTCCCTGGGCGTATCTGCTCACTGCCAAGCTCTCAGAATTTTTAAGGAGGTGTATGCTTCTCCTTAGATGCCAGTGGGGGCAGGAGCCTCGGGTGGCAGGGCGTGTGTGCAGGATTCCAGTGTGACAGGCACACGTGCAGAGAGATTTAGATCAGAGGGCCTCAGATGGCTAAATCCTAAACTCTAGCAGGAGCCACAGTATCCGATGGTATAAAATCTCATCTAAGTGCATTTATAACATATTTGTGGTTTTTCATTTCACAGCAGCCAGGCGTTTGCTATGAGTGAAAGCCACAGGATGCAGCCAAGGCCTTGGGCTGTGAAGAAGCCCCCACTGCCACCTCCCTGACTCCTGCTCCGGTCTCCCACATGGGGCCACCTCTGTCTCCCTCTCGGGGCCCACAGGAGGACTGGGAAGTGTTGGCATCAGTCTCTGGCTGTCAGCTGTCATCTCTAATTTGTGAACAGCTCTCCGTTGGTGGGAGCTGGAGGATGCCAGCAGTGGGCTCATGCAGTGAAGAGGGAAGTTTGTGCTTTGTGGGTGACATGTGACAGAGGACACGTGTGCTCCTGGACGAGAGTTGTGCTATTGCTCATTGCTAAGGAGCTGATGGGTAGCGTGGCAATGTGTCTTCTCTTGGGTTCTTGGTTTCTTGGTTTCTTTTTGGTTGGTTTTAACAGAAGTAGTCACTGAAAGGACAGGCAGTAGGATTTGTGGACATACCAGTGAGCAAGAAGCCCCGTTAGTGTTCTGCATCTCTTGCTCCCCAGTCCAGCAAGAGCACATTATTGTACCGTGTGGACGTGCGCCTATGCAGGGCTGTCTGTGAGGAGGAGACACTGGCCTTGCTGCTTCCAGCCCATTTCTCTTAAAGCCTTGATGGGCTTGTCGTAGTCTGCTAGGGCTGCCCTAACTAGGTACCAGGAACCGGCTGGCTTAAACAGCAGAAATGAATTTTCTCACAGCGCCGGAGACCAGAAGGCCGAGACCAAGATGTCAGATGGCTGGCTCCTTCTGAGGCTGTGAGGGAGAGTGTGTCCCAGGCCTCTTTCCTTGTATCTGGTGGTTTTGCTGTCATTCCCTGGCTTGTAGAAGCATCATTCCAGGTCTGCTTTCATGTTCGATGGTGTTCTACTTGTGTGTGTGTCTGTCTCTGTGTCTAAATGCCCTCTTTTTGTAAGGATACCAATCATATTGGATTAGGGCCCACCCAATGACCTCATTTTCATTTGATCACCTGCTAAGTCCTCATTTCCAAATGAAGTCACACTCCCAGTTATTACATAGAGGTTAGGACTTTAACATCTCGTATGGTGGAGGGGTGACACATTCAACCCATAAAGGAGGTTAAAGGGCTTTTTTGTGCTTACCTTGTGTGAGAGGCCATGGGAGTATAGGTTATGGGTTCCGATGGCCTGGGATTGAAAGCTGCCACTTACTAGCTGTGTGCTTTCGGGCAAGTTGCCTGCCTCACTTCCATGTCAACTGGCAAAATTAAAAAAAATGGCTGACAGAGTCAAATAAGTTAACACATACAAGGTTCTTTAAACAGCATTTGGCATATTGTAATTCTCACTGAATGTAAGACGCTGCTGTTACTACCTATATTGTATATCTCTTGTTTGTTTAAATCTATGGCAACATAGCTTTGTATTATCAAGGATGCTTTAAAAAAGGATAAGTTGAAAGGAATAAGGATATTAACCACCTGGAATTTCTAGATATATACATCTTCAAATGACTGAATAATTCCCCCCTCCCTAGGGAATTTGAAAGGATCATTGTGTTTTTAGTACTGAAAAAAAATGTATCTTTGACACTAGATTTATTCATTTAACAAATATTTATTCAAGCCTTGTTGTGCACAAAACACTTCCCTAAGTGATAAGGTGGATTTAAAACCCCCCCCACAAAAAACGGACTAAGATAATATCTCTGGGATTTAAGGAGCTTGCAGCCTGGTGAGAGACAGACAAAAAGTGATGCAATCACAGGCGACGACAGGCAGTGTGCACAATGCCGCACCTGGATTAGCCTGTGTAATCCTCACAATGACCCGAGGAGATACAGGACCACAGTCCCTAATCTTCAGTTGGGATCCCCCCATCCCCTGCCCCCAATAAGCACAAACAAACAAACAAAAAAGCCCAACTCTGAAAGTGGAATTTTTTTCTTTGATTCAGTACAAACTCATTTGATTATGGAAACTGAGCTGAACTGATGTGAGGCAGTTAATTGTTTTTTTCCTCCACATCCTGTGATTGCTCACACATTTCTCTGCAGAAAAATGCTGGGGTAAATGTACCATATTACCTTTCTAGCATCTGGGAAATTCCAACCCACATCTGGCCCGGAGATTCTGGAAAAGGGATGATGGACCTGCCTAACTAGATATTTTACAGACAAGGAACCCCGAGGTCCACAGGAGGCAAACTGCAAGTTCAGCTCTGAAAGCTTCGAAGGCCCCCAGCCTAGTGGCCTGCATGATTCTGAGGTTGAGGACTGGGGACGTGCTGAGGGCAAACATCCTACCTGTTGGGCCCTGCCACCTCTGGCCCTTGTCTCTTTAGACACCTTTAATCTGAAACATTTCCACAGACTTTCTTTTTCAGAAAGAGCGAAGAGGCTAACTCTGCAAGCGGAGTTCAGCCAGTCCCGTTGGTGTTCATTAAGCCTGCTTTGCTTGCAAGTCACAGAAACCAGCTCCAGGAGGAGACATAAGGGGATCGGGGTGGGGCCGGTGGGTATGACTAGAGTAGAGGCTCTCCTGGAGCCCGGACAGAGCCGTGGCTCGGCCTTGGGGAGGCTCGGGGCCAGGGGTGTAGGGAGCCAGTGCGCGCTCTCCCTTCGTCTGCCATCCGGGCTTCGTTCTTTGACCGCTGACTGTTCCTGCTTCCTAGTCTATGTGGTAGAAAAACGGGCGACGACCACCAAAACCTGGCTTTAACTTCCTCAGTTTAAGGTAATAGCCAGCCCTAGCGTCCTTACTCCAATCCACATCTCACAGGTCTGCTTCCCTTCTGTGTGTGTGAATGAAGAATTGGGGTGGGGGCGGGGACCTGGTTGAACAAAACATGCCATGTAGGTGCCCTCCGTCCGGCATTGGATTCGATCCAGGATGTTCAGTCTTGCTGACCTTGGGGCAGATGTCCCCCTGACCTTGGTTCTCACTGCTTGGGTCTCATACCTTCTGTTCCTGTTGCTGGCTGGGATTCCCGCTGCCCTGGGATGACAGCACAGCCCCTTTGCTTGGGGCCATCACAGGCTGCTTGGCCTTTGGCTGTCCCTGTCCCTCAAGCTACTGGCTTTAAATTTGAGCCCTCTGGAGCCACCACCTGTTGGACAAGTACAAGGAGGACTTCGCTGGTGAAGTCCCAGCATGCCTGCAGAGTGACCCTGTTTTTATGAAGATGGACTGAGCTTGACCCTGCATGTTCCCTGACGCCTCGTCTGTCATGACCGAATGGTCACACGGCCGGGCTGCTCCGGTGTTCACATCGCTGGTTTGTTCCCCTTCTCTCTGGCCCGTGGGTCATGGCCGAGGACCATGAATTAGGGCCTGGGCAGTGTCAGAGGTCAAGGGGAGTCTGGTGGAGGGACAGAGGCTTCCAAATCCAGACTTTCTCTGGGCAAGCCACTTAACCTCCCTGTGGGTCTCTTTCCTCATCTGTATCCTGAGGGCAGTGCACCAGATATTCTTTCAGGGCCTGTCAGGTTCTGAGAAATTCTGTGACACCCACTGAGAACTCTGGCGGGCGTTGCCAAGCGTGTGCAAAGAATGAGCAGCACAGCTGGTACAGAGGAAGGCAGGCTGAGCTGGGCCAGCCCCTGGGTGAGAGCCACGCACATGCCAAGACATCAGCCTCCCTGTACTGAAATAATACTTTCCCTAAGTGGTCAGCATGGCTCACTCTGCCTAAGCTGTTTGTGCAGACAGTTTGGTTTATGCTGAACACCTGCTTTCCTTCTGAGATTCTGGAATTTTGGTACGTGCCAGGCAGAGGGTGCCTACGTGACCAGCCTCTAATAAAAACCTGGGCTCTAAGTCTCCAGTGGATTTCCCTGGCAGACAGCACTCGCACCTGGGGTCACAGCTCGATGCTGGGGAAATAGTGTGTCCTGTGTGACTCCACTGGGAGAGGGGTCTTGGAAACTGGGTCCTCTAGACTTTGCCCCGTGAGCCTTTTCCCTTTGCTGGTTTTGCTTTGCATTCTTTTGCTATAATCATTCATAGCCATGGGTATGACTGTATGCCGAGTCCTGTGAATCCTCGTACCAGTTCACCTCCTGCGAAGCCAGGGAGTAGTCTTGGGGATCCTCACGCTCACGGACTTGCAAGGGACTGAGAGCAGGTGAAGACAGGCCCCACACCCCTGCAGGAGGCGCCAGTGCTAATTCATGGCACAGAGGCTTGCGTCCTCTGCCTGGCTCGGGAGGAGCTCCAGCTTCATTAAAATTTGTGAACGTCGTGTCCTCAGCACTAACGTCCCCACCAGCTCCGTGTGAGGAAATCCAGATGTTGCATCATCCATTGAAAGGCCAGATCGTTCGTAGCCCATGTGTGAAAAATCAGCAAGGAACTCTCGGCTCAGTGAGACGTGCCAGGACGTGGAAGGAACATTCCGAAACAGAATTTGCCTGGCATGCCTTCTCATCAGGGCGGCTCTGCCGACAGGCTCCAGGATTCTTCATTAAGCGAGGTTCTAGATTCTCCAGAGCCATGCCAGGAAAGCCGGGTAGTCTTACATAAAGTTAGGAGAAAATTGCTGCAGGAAAGATCCTTTGAGAGGAAAGGCAAGATCTTAACCTTAGCATATTTAGTCTGTTTCTGGGAACTTTGAGTAGAAACACATACCTTTATCTGAATGTTAGGAAAGCGTTCTGTTTAGAGCAGAGCTCCCACCGGGAAGGTAGAGACTTGATCTGTAGTGGCAAGAACTGTGAGTCTATAAGTAAGGAGAGGGGAGCACGAGCTATTGGGTTTGGCTGTCAAATCTGTGGACCATGAGAACCCAAATCAGAGTATTTGATTCTCTAAGGAGTTCTCTTTTCGGTTTGCCATTGGCCTGGGTTCCCCGGGTGGTTGAGTATCTGGCTCTCCAAGAACAGGAAGATCATTCTATCACGCTTCGTATTCCAGCATTGAAAGTCAGTTTGTGCTTTATAGAGGCTGTTGGCTCTGCCTCTGGAGCCAGAGTTGGAGCCAGCAGCTCTAAGGGCAGAGCATCTCAGGAGGGGGGTGCTCCAGGCCTCACCCACTGGATTGTGAGAAATGGGACGCTCTGAGACTGTCCTGACGACCTGTAAATTTGCATGGCAGTTTAGTGGCTTTATCTGTATAAGGCTTTAAGCACATTTTCTTTTATCCTCAGAAGAGTGGAGACAAGCCATGAGTCACACAGGAAGCTACCGCCAATAATGTGCAAGGAGTAGGCAGATATTCTGCCTTGTTGGCATTTGTGAAGAGGTTTGAGTGTTGCTGTGGCATTTGGAAACTTTCATTTTCTTTTCAAAATTGTTCACAAGATCCCTATTTGGTAACAGACTAATAAGAGTGCATCCTTTTCTTGGGGCTGAAATGACAAAAAGGAAACCATTGGCCAGCTGCTTTGGTTGGGCACTTCCTTTGTGCAGAGGACGCTCTGCGCCCGGCTCTGTACCTTCTGGGGCTGGCGGACAGACACTTGGGAGAAGAGGCTTCTACTCTCCCTCTGGAGCATCCGTCTGGCCTGAGCAAGGGGGCGGCACTGCAGCCCCTACCGTCCCTCGGAGAAAAGACTGATGAGCACTTGCAAAGCAAAAATGTAAATTAATGGAAAATACCTTCATACGTGAGCGTCCCTGCATAGGATGGATTGTAGCCAGAGTCAGATGTGGGCAATTGGAGACATGATTAAGAAATAGGCTTCTGAAGGAACCATGAAAACCAGCTTTTAATCAGAATCATCTCCCTCTTCCCAAGAGCTCAGCTTGCCCCCCTTCTTTCTTCCCTGCCTCTCTTCAGGGGACCGTGAGCCGCACTCCACCCGGCACTCACACCAGGCTTGGAAGTTATTCCAGACGCTCTCCTCCCTCGTCCCCCCAAGTCCCGCCAGTCATTCCAGACTTTACCGCCTTCATTCTCCATTGTTTCCCACGCTGCCTCAGTTCAGGCCCGCAGCCTCAGCTCCCTCACCTAACTTTTTATTCGGAATTAATTTCAAAGCGACATTGATGTCACCTGGCAGCTAAAGAGAGTGGACTGGAATGTGCATGCGTGAATAATGACGACTTCACTGTACTAGTCAGTGGGGGCAGTAGATGCCGTTCAGTGAGCATGTGTACTGTGTGGCTGTCACATTCAAAATGACTGAGTGAGCAGAGCAATGAATCTGCATCAGATTTTGCATTAAGCTTGAACATTTCTCCGAGGAAGATCTTCAGATGATTCAGAAGGCCACAGCCATGGGCAACTGGTGATTGGCAGCTTCATCACGACAATGCACCTGTTCATGCATCACACCTCTTACAGAGTTTTCTGTTGAAACATCAAATCACCCAGGTGACTCCGCCCTCCTACAGCCCAGATTTGGTGCCCTGCGACTTCTGGCTTTTCCCAAAACTAAAATCGCCTTTGAAAGGGAAGAGATTTTTAGATCATTGATGAGGTTTAGGAAAATACAACCAGGCAGCTGATGGTGATTGGGAGAACTGTGTGAGGCCCCAAGGTGCCTACTTTGAAGGGGACTGAGGTGTCATTGTCCTATGCACAATGTTTCCTGTATCTTATATCTTCTCTAATAAATGCCTCTATTTTCAATAATACATGGCTGGATACTTTCTGGGCAGGCTTGGTATACCGTAGAAAGATTCTCGTTGTGCAGAGCATTTTTAAAAGCTGGTATTCTATAAAATACTGTTTGAAATTCCCAGGCTCTCCAAGATCCATCCTGTTGAGTTGTGTCTCTCTACCACGACGAAAGAGATATGTTAGAGCCCTAACTCTCAATAGCTCAGACTGTGACCTTATTTGGAAAAAGGGTCATCAAGTTAAAATGAGATCATTGGGTGGACCCTCATTCAGTATGACTCGCATCCTTATGAAAAGGGGAAATTTGGAGACCGATTCATGTACAGGGAGAACGTCATGGAACTCTAAAGGCAGAGCTTGGGGGCACGTGTATACAAGCTAAGAAACACCAAAGATCACCTGCCAACCACCAGAAGCAGGAGTGGGGCCTGGAACAGACCATCTTGTAGAACACTCTCAGAAGGAGGCAACCTTGTCTACATCCTGGTCCCAGACTTCTAGCCTTTGAGCTGCCCTGTCCATGGTACCTTCTTGTGGCCTCCTCAGCTGACTGATAGGCATGCATTTTAACTTGAATCTTTGATTTTTGTACTGATGATGAACTAAGGATTTGTTCACCTTAATATCCAGGAGGGCACATAGGCTTGAAAAATGTCCTTTAAACACTGTCTTTCAGATTAGCAAATTTTTTCCAAAAACCTTTGACACCTAGAATGGGCGAATTTGGAAAGCCACTTGTGCCTTGGGCTCCTAGGAGGTGGGTAGAGAAGGGATGTGTTGCTGCTGGGAGGTAAAAGGAGGAAAGGCTTAAGCGCACGTTTCTGGCCTCTAAAAGCACCCCCCATCGTCGGCAGGGTGGGTTAGTGGGATCCTGTTGGCCTTCACCCTCTTTCTTAGGAGCCCCATGTCTTTGCAGGGCTTCCTGTACTGCAACTAGCTGCCGCCTGGCTAGATGCATTTGGGGGAGCATGTGCAGTCTGCACCTGTGGTTTGCTGCCAACCGTGGGGAGTGTGTCTTCTGACACTGCTTGAAAATGTTACACTTGGAATAGCAAGCGGCTGAAGCAGGCCTGGTTTGACTCTCAGGATGTCACCCAGAATCTCCTGGCTTCATCCCCCTCTCCCGGGGCTGCAAACCCAGGCTCTTTTTGGGCTGAACGGACTTTCCAGAAGCGTGGTCCTCCCCATGCTGTAGTCTCCAGCTTAGAGATCCCGGCAACCGGGTGATACAGGTAATGACCCCACAGTGGTTCCAGGATTCTGACACACACAGGTCTCCACTGTGGCATTTTGGTGTTGTTCTCCTGGGGAAGCCCAGGAATGCTGGTTTTAGGATTTGATTTTGGGAACTGCAGGGGAAGAGACCTGCGTTTGGGACTTTTACAGGTGATTTGAAATAAATTTCATTTAATAGTATGGATATTTTGAAAACCTGTTGTGTGACAGACTTCACAGTAGTAGCTTTGATAACTTTCAATTTTTGGCTTTGTTATGTTGCTAGGACTGGGGCTATGCTACCTAGCAAAGTAGACCAAGTGGTAGGTCCAAACTCCGGCATGATGGCTTTGTGGGCCCTTCTCCCTCTGCTAGTCTTTTTTGGTCCCTGCCAGCAACACTTTTCCCCTTCTGCTGTTGTGCAGACATTCTCCAACCTTCCTTCTGCTAGCCTTTGCATGTCTTCTAATCAAGGCTGCCACACTTGGCTGGCTCCTTGGTGTGACGCTCTTTTAAGAGATCAGACCTGTGCTGTGGTGTCCAACTGGAGAGGCCTAGGATGGCCAAAGGTTGGATGTATGGACTCTGCAGCCCAGCACGATGGGCTGTGCGACACACGGCCTGAGGCTACTGGCCTCTTAAGGATTAGACCTGAACTTTATTATGTTTATGCATTGCTCTAAGCCACAGCGTTAAGATGTCTTCTTATAGATCACATCTCTTGATTCCACAGGAATAAGGGAGAAATGTTACCTCTCTTTTGAGAGCAAGCTTGTTGGGAAGGACAGTGATATAAGACCGAGCCATCATTTCTTCTGCTTCTTTGCCGGCAGGAATCCTCTCTCCTACCATAACCCTGAGAGGAAAGCCAGGCATTGCCAAGGGACTATATCCATTTGCCTTTGGCTCTGGAAAACAGGAAACAGCATCTTGTTATTTTAAATCATTGGAATTCTATGGATATTCTGATAGGGAAACTTGGGGTTGGATCTTCGTCTCCTTAGAGTAAGGGCCCAGTGTAAGTGCAGGCATGATTGCCGTGATCAAATGAATTATGGTCACAGCAGTCTCCACATCTCACTGAGATACACATCAATTCCTCAGTCTTCATATATGAGCATGAGAAGTGGTGCTCAGCAGACATCAGGAAACCTGGTCCTTAATGGAGACAAGGGTTGTGGAGAATCTGCAGGCTTGGAAGGCTGCCAGCCATCGCCTTTATCAGAATGCTAACTATTCCCTCCTCACTCTCCCTCCACTTTGCCTCGTGCTGGAGGCAGGACTCTGTCTTTATCATGTTTAGTGCGCACGCACTGAGTGCATAAGCTGATACGTCACTGTGTTATTGATGCTAAGTGTGCTGTTATGGGAGGACTGGTGTTTGTATTATTAATCAGGTTACCTTTGGGGGGGATGCACTTAATTAGAGGAGGTTGATTTTTATAGTAGAACTGAGAAGATTACAAGATACATTCTTTTCACAAAGTAATAAAATTGAAGAGAACTCTCGGTTCAAATATGTTCTCCTTGACTCTTAGATAAATGTCTGTCTGTGGGATGTACCAGGCCCATGGGCTGCGTTTCATTTTAAACAGATCTGTCGTTTGTTTGTAATGAGCTCAGATCTGTTGTTTTCCAGGGAACTGTTCACCCAAAGCCCCGCCAGAAACAAAGGAAACCAGAGCCCTTATGTCAGTGTCAGAGGCATCGGTGTCAGAGGACGGAGCAGGAGAGGGGACGGCCATGCTGGCCATTATGGACCTACAGAGCTGGGACCTCAGGCCAGCCCCGAGCCCCTGGTCTTGCCTGAGGTCACGGGTAGTTAGAAACAGAAAGACAGTTGACCCTTGAACAACATGGGGGCTGAGGCACCGGATGAACCCCCATGCAGTCAAAAATGGTCGTATAACTTTGGACTCCTCAAAAAACTTACCTGCTACCAGCCTGCTGTCGACCAGAAGCCTTACTGATAAACAGTCAATGAACATGTGTTTTGTATGTTATATGCATTATAGACTGTATTCTTGCAATAAAGTAAGCTGGAGAAAAGAAAATGGTAAGTAAAATCATAAGGAAAAGAAAATACATTTATAGTAGTTATTGAAAAAAATCTGCACATAAGTGAACCCACGCAGTTCCAGCTTGGGTTGTTCAGGGGCCAACCGTCATTAGTGAGATGAACCTATTGGTTTCTCAGCTCGGTGGTCTCCATGACAGCATGGACGTGGCTGCTTCCCCATGAACAGGGACAAACCGTTTGAACCCAGGGCGGGCGGTATCGGCTCTGGGCTGCATGTGCAGCCCCTTTCGCCTGCCTGTCCTGTGGTTCGCAGCAAACATGATTATAACCCATTTTGCTCTTCATTGTTGACAGCACCACTGGGCACGGTATTGTCCTAGCTTCTGTGGGAAGGGCTAGGGGAGGAGAGAACTTAAAGGCTTATAATATAATGAAATTATATCAACCTAGCAGATGTGGATCGTGGAATGACTTCTTTGAAATGGTCTGATTGCTTTTCGATTAGCAGATGAAGTAACCAGTGTAACGGGCCACACTCTAATCTTTTTATTCCTGTCCACCTGAATGCCCAGGTAATTGGCAGCGGGCCCCTCTGTCCCTGGGAGGCAGTCGGGAAGAGACGAGAGTAGAGAGTGTACTACTGAGAGCTGGACAGAGGCACATCAGGGCAGTTTTGACAAAGCTGCATGAAGCATTGAAAGATAACAACATAAGCACTTATTTTAAAGTAAAGTACTTAAAGGGTTCTGCATTTCTTAAAATGAACTAGGGATGTTTGGCTAATAACCCAAGTACTGTTTACACTGAAAGCTGTTCTCAGATTTAATGGGAAACATATCTGCTTTTGATTTCTGAAAACACTTGTTAGCAAAACTGCTGCCAGGAGACCAAGCCAGTCCTGGAATGCGAGGGAGTCTGAACTCCTGGTTTCCTAGAAATGAGGAGCGCTGCCCAGGGCGGGTCTCTGAGAGCACTCCTCTGAAGGCTGATTGATTACAGTCCAGGAGGGGGGCGTGGCTCACAGAGAATGCATGGTAACCCTTAAGTTGACAGACCTGGAACTGCAGGAAGACCCGGGCAGCCTGGAATGGAGGAATCGGCCTAGCTTGGATTTCCTATAATAATTATTATTGCTTGCCAGCACCTAGTGTTCTTGATTTCAGTACAGAGGACACTATAGGTAAGCAGTGAAGAGCACAGCCTTGGAATTAGAGAGATCTGGGTTCAAATCCTACCTCCTCCACTTACTTCTGCAGTGGTTCTAGATCTTGACTGTACATCACAATCACCCAGGGAACTCTTAAAACCCTGGGTGCCCCGGCTGCATCCTAGAGCAAGTATGTAAAGTCAATGGGAGTGGCACACAGGTGTGGGTATTTTTAAAAAGTATTCCTCTTCTCCTCCTCTCTGCCCTCCACTTCCCCTAACCCTACTGAGAACTACTGGTCAAGTGAGACCATGAAGGAGTTTACTAGCTCAGTTGCTGTGCTTCTCATCTGTACAGTGAGGATAATATTATCTGACATATGTGGCTCCTGTGAAGACAAAAAGCGGTACTAAATGCCAGGCGATCAGTCCAGTGCCCAGCACAGAGTAAGCGCTCCATAATCGCTAGCTTTACTTCCCTGTGAGCAAAGCAAACTCTGGAAATGCAGATATTTCTCACATTCACGAAAAAAGGCTCTGTACGGCGGTTTTGCATTTTCTGAGACACACAGAGAGAGACTGGCGTCCTCAAACCTGCAGAGGTGTTGCAGAGGAGGATTCGGAGCCGCAGCCCTCTCTGGGTTAGGCCTGCTCGTGGCCACCGTGCCGCTGGTGTCTGACTTTCTCAGACGCAGGCACACTCACATCCATTTGCAATCACAGAGATGCACGAACTTTTATTTTCATTTTTTTTGTTCTCTGATCCTCCCTCCCCTTTGCCTAGGTATTGGCGATAGCTGCTTAAATTGATCCTATTATGTCGTTTGACAAGGGGCAGCTTCCAGCAAGGTTAGGTAATGTATCTCTGATCTTTTACCTAGCACATCTGGAATAGTTAATTCTTCCCAAGTACTGTGATCACTGGAATGATGTCTCTAGAAGTCAAGAATGCAAACTGGCCTCTTCTATGATTTTGTTCTCATTCACTGATATGAAATCATGTCTACTCACGGAATATCAATCCGTGTCTACATCATCTCCATATATAGTAACTATAACAAGTTAATACATTGTGTCTGCTCTGTGTTAGCTATTCTACTCTCAGAACACTACCAGCCTTTACTTCATCTTAGTACCAGTCCTGACACAGACCTACTGGATCAGGGGGTTATGCTGACACCTGCGTGGGCTAGGTGTTCACTACTGTCCTGGGGTGTATATGGGACACTGCAATGATGAGGCCTCACTTCTGGAGTGAAGTAGAGTTTACAGCACCCACTATGAGGCCATGAGACAACGTGGAAAGCATGGACTTCAGACCTCACGAGATCTGGGTGAGGATCCTAGGTCAGTACTTGGCCACCGAGCCTCAGTTTCTTCATTTATAAAATGGTAACACTGGTGCCCATTTTCCAGGATGGTATGTGGTAAAGATTAAAATAATATAAATCATATATATGTCTCATCCATTATAAGTGCTCAGTAGTATAGAGTAATATAGTAACATTATATGTATTTCATATATAGTGTTATATAATTAATATTAATATGTTATAGTTAAGGGACAAGTCACTCATGTTTTGCAATTAAAATTTACTTTTTCTCTTAATTTTTGAGGAGGTATAATTTTCTATTCGTGGACGGCACTGAATTTTCTCTGAGGCTTTCAGATTTGCGTACTCTGACATGGAACTGGTCTCGGGTGGTGTGGCAAGGTAGGAGAAAGCCTACGTGGGATTGCAAGCAGTTGTCTTTGTAAAGAAGGCAATTGCACCCCCAGCTCCTCAACATTTTTGTTGCCCTCGCCTTCCATGTTGAAATTACCTTTCTCTTCTGCCCCTTCGTATGTGACCGCGATGTGCACTGTTTCCTGAGCCTAGGCTTAATAGAGCCAGCACAGCTGTGGACGAGGCGGGGGGGAGGGCACCCAGTGCTGGCGTCATCAGTACTAAATCGACAGGGCCAGGCTTTGGAATGAGGCAGAGGCTGAACTCACTGCATGCCCTGGAGGCTCCCTGACTTCTCCACCTGTAGACCACTAACCCCCTTAATCATATCACATTATCATTTGTCATTTCTGTATCTCCTCCACTGAGCACCCACCGAATGCTCGGCATGTGGTTTGCTTCTCTCTCCCTCTCTCTGCATGTGTGTGTGTGTGTGTGTGTGTGTGTGTGTGTGTGTATTTTTTTTTCTTCCTTCCTCCTCCCTGCACATGCTCCCTCAGCATCTCATGCATCTGTAACCCCAGAGCCCAGCCCAACACAGATGGAACAGATGTTCGTTGGGCGAAGTAGGAGTAAGAGTCTCTTCTTCCCACATTCCAGCACACAGTAATGTGCTCCTCTCTGGTGTCTGGTGTGCAGCAACGTGCAGCTAGACATAAACCATGACTGTCAAAGGTCATGGCCAGCCTTTTGGCCCGTGGTGCGTATTCATTACTGTACATCCATCCATCTGCGATAGGATAGTTCATCTTTTTAAATGGCCTGATTGAGAGGGATTTGGGTTAAAACCATTAAGCTGCTCTGCCTAAGACAGTGGACACCAGCAGCATGCGACTATTTACGTTTAAATTAATTTAAAGAAAATACAATGAAAATTTCAGCCCCTCAGTTGCACAAGACACTTTTCCAGTGCTCGTGGTCACCGGTGGCTAGTGTCTCCCGGACCGGGCAGCACAGAGAGCAGGGCCCTCATGCAGGAAGTTCTCTTGGCCAACATTGCATTAGAGGGCAATGCTAAGCGATTTTTAAAGTGGCTTTTAGAGGTGAGAGGGTCCTTTTCAAGCCTGTCCCCTGCATTTGCCATGGCGAGATGAAGGAGGTTTTCAAAGGTAAAACTTCAGTGAGGTGTGGCATGTTATCATGGGAGCTCATGACAGAGCAGAGTCAGGGTAAAGGCAGCAGAAAGCCCAGCCTTCTTGGACTTTCTTGGCTTTTTCTAAAGCTCTGGGCTTTGGAGCTGGAACTTTCATCACTGCCTTCGCAGAGACCCATTGCCTGTGGGCCGACCTTCTCTCTCTCATAACCTACTCATGACAACACCCTTTTTACTCTGAAAGTAGGCTTAGGAGGAACATACGAGACCCTCCTGGATACGGCAGGTCTGTTACAGGGCTGTGGGAGCAGAAGCTGGACCTGGTTTCTGTCCGCAGGCACAAGTCCGGGTGGGAACTTGGCATGAACACAGTGCCTTTGACCAGATGTCCCCTAAAATGATCCTGTTTTGTATTTCTCAGGCTAGTCAAGCCTTTTACAAAAGTAACCTGATAGCCTATCGATATTTGCTGATTTACAAATGGAGAAAATAAAGCCACAGAAGGACTGAGTATGTGCCCAGCGATTCAACAGGAGCAACTAACGTGAAAATCACACCCACCCTTCACCCCTGTAGTTCTACCACTGGGAATTTATTTAGTGGTAGTAGCACAACTGTTTATTGCAGCATTAGTTACAATACTGAATAACTGGAAGTAACCTAAGTGTCTGTACATAGGGGAGAGGGTTGTGTGAATTGTGCCATGGTAACACAGTGAAATATTATGCAACCTATAAAACCATAATTCAGATTTGCATACTTCGATATGGAAATATATCCAAGGTATTTTAAGTAAAAAATCTAGATGTGAAATAGAATGTATAGAATGATTCCATTTGGGTTATTTTAAAAAGGTAGGTATTCCAGGGAGATTACAAGAATCTGCCTACAGTCATTTTATTTAGGGAATGGACAGGGGTCGGGGAGGGAAAAACTTATTTTCACTTTATACCCTACTGTAGTGTTAGATTTTGAAAAAGGAACATGTCCATATTTTGCTTTCATTCTACAATTAAATTTTATTTACATAGTTTCGAAATTTAAGTTTTAAAAACTTGTTTCATTTGCACAGGAAATAATACAGGCGTGTGATTCAAAGTTCAAAGGCACAAAAGAGTAAACTGCAAAATGCTAATCTCTCCCTCTTTCTCCACCCCTTGGTCATCTAACTCCACTTCTTGGAGCACCTGCTGTCACCTGCATTGTTTATATTTTTCCAGGTATATTCTATGCATGTACAAAAGAAGTTGTTTAAAGTAACCTCCTAATTACACTTGTCAACGTGAATACATGCTAAAATCCCACTGACTGTTGCTTCTCTTCCCACCTCTCATTTTTTTAAATCTTTACTGGAGGACATTTTTTCATTTCTGTTAGAGAGAGAGGAAGGGAGAGAGAGAGAGGGAGAGAGATTGGTTGCTGTCTTATTCCTGCCCTAACTGGGAATTGAACTTGTGACTTTTAGATCTCCAGGACAATGCTCTAATCAACTCAGCCACACCGGCCGGGGCCCTTCTCCCATTTCTGTATTTATAACATTAGTTTTTTTTTAAAAGACAGCTGAGGAAGAGACCCAACTTTTCCAAGTCTGTTAGCCATGGATAAAAGACAACAGTTCAAAATGCCAGGCCAGCCTATTACATAGGCCCTGCACTGTGTCCTCAGGTAGTATAATGAAACCCTCTTATGAAAAGTCATTGTAAAGTTTGAACTCTGTCTAGGTCCTGGGGAAGGCATGCGGTGGATTTGGCATAGTAGCTGTTTATCAACTAGTACTGAAGTATCTCAACAATTTAATAACCTGCTTGGGTGTACTGCAGGTCACACCTGGGCAGATCCACCTGGAGATGTGGTGCCCAAGACTGTAGTAGGCTTGTTCCTTTGGATTACAGTCTAATTGAGGAAAACGATTGATTGATTATTTTATTACAATTGTAGTAAGATAGCTGAAGGAAAAACAAGAGCATCTGCCAGAGATCTGACGTAGGTCATCAGCAAAGGAAGTCTTGTTGGAAAGGAAAGGATGAGGAGGAAATTAACTTGGAGAAGCAGGGAGGGCAGAGGTAGGTTGGTGGGAGCAAACAGTATTCCAGGCAGTGGGAACAGCATGTGCAAAGGCTTTACATGGCAGCTTCATCATGATGCAAGCAGAGGACTTGGTAACCTTTACCACAGCCATCATTTTATAAATCAAAGATACAGCCTTCAAGGGCTTTCTGTACCTCTGTGTTCGAGTTCATTTGCTTGGTCTTTCTTTAGGAGTATTCTCCTCCCAGGCAGGCAACTGCAGATAGCCATTGTATCCTGGGCTCCAGGCCCCGAGCCCCTTACGTGAAGGCAGGGGTTTGTGGGGTCAGGAGCGCAGCACAGCATGTGCTTGGAGGTGCCCAAAGGAGGAAGCTTTACAAAGGGGGGTGTTTGGTGGGAGACATGTGCCCCTCAGGATGGATTATTAGTGCAGTGACATTTAGCTGCTGCAAGTGGGAATTTGAGGTGAATCAGATGTCAGCTGAGCATGCGGTAAATTCTCTAGGCCTCTGACTTTCCAGCCACGCTTGCCTTTCTGTTTGTTCCTGGTGCTTCTGCTGCACGTGGCCTCCGGTTAGCCTCCTCTCCCGAGAGCACTGGGCTTCCCTCCCTCCACACAGCCATCTTCAAGGAATGCCCTCCCAGCTCCGTGTGTCTCACCGATGCCTACTGGTCGTTTAAGATGTGGTCGAACATCACCTTTCTGGGGGATATCTATTCCTTCCTTGCCTCCCCCAAGCCCACAGTCTGGCACATGACCCTCAAGGTTCCGAAGTGCCTCACCTTTGCCTTGCACCGTATGGCAACACTGCCTGCCTGTGACTTCCATGCTCTCCCAGGACGTGGTGCTTCTCAGCTCTACACTTGCTTCCCCTTGGTGTTCGAGGCCTGGCACAGCGGTACAAGAAGGCTCAGAAAATATTTGTTGAACGAATGGTCTGCCTTTAGGAACCAGAGCCCACAGTGCCGCTTGGACTCGAACCCATAAAGCTTTAATGGAGGGTCTGTTCTCTGCTGACCCTCATGAGAGAGCGAGGAAGAAGCCAAAGGTGTCTGGGTCACAGTGGTAGAAACACACTGAAGAGAGGCAGAACATGATGCAGGGTGAGGTGGAGGTGGAGGGAAAGGGCGGACGCCTATGAAAACTCCCCCGCAGGCTTTCCCCCGTGGAGGCCCTCCTGCAGGTCAATCCAGTGGTAGTCACTGGGAGATTTTGCCCCCCAGGGAACATTTGGCAATGTCTGGAGACATTCTTGGTTGCCTCAGCTCGGGGCGGGGCTGCTACCAGCACCTAGTGAGCAGAGGCCAGGGATGCTGCTGAATACCCTACAGTGCACAGGTCAGTCCACACCACAGCAAAGAAGCATCCCGCACAAAATGTCAGTCGTGCTGCTGTTGAGAAACCCCGAGGTAAGTGGACTCCGGCTTAGCCACGTGTTGATTACATAGACAGGGCTGAATGAGTAAATGATAAATGTTTCTAATTAACTCGGACTTATGTCCATTGACTTTCTGCAGGATGTTTTATGACCAAAGGTCCTGAAAGGCAGTGAGTTAGTGGACAGATTGTTGCTTTGTTCATTGAAGCCTTTTGCTTTCTCTCACCGCGTGGACCCAGGGTTGATGGGGTACACGGCAAGGGTGTGGACAGAGAGGTACTCAGGAAGTAGAGGCTGCAAAATCCACAGTGCCGCCGGCTCCCAGAACAGCCTCAGTAGTTCAGTGCCATTGTGTGCAGGCCTTTGCCCGGCGCGGAGCCACAGGAAGCCCTGTGGGAGGGCCCTGCTAAGAGGAGGGTGCTGTGGACTGAATGTTGTGTCTCCCTCAAAGTCCTATGTTGAAGCCCTCACCCCTCCTTGTGATGGTATTTGGAGGTGGAATCTGGGGTAGGTTTATGAGAGGTGAGAAGAGGGAGGCCCCCATGACACCAGAGAGATGCTCTCTCCCCCCTGGGAGGAGGAGGGAGAAGGCGACTGTCGGCAAACCAGGAAGAGGGCCCTCACCAAGAGCGCGACCACACTGCTCTCAGACTTCAGCCTCCAGAACTGGAAGGAGTGTTTGTTGATTAAGCCACTCTGTCTGTGGTATCTTGATATAGCGTCCTGAACTGATGAGACAAAGGACTGGATGGGGAAACTTGATTTTTTGACCCTGCCTTTCCTAAAGTTTCCTTCCTATGTGGGGAAAAACCCAGTCCTTTTCTCCTGTGTGTTTCTTCCCTGAAAATCTCCTTTACTGTTCAAACAAAAGAACACTTCTGACACTTCTGGCCACCAAATGTGTGGAGGCTTTTTTCCCTTCACACCAAGCCGTCCTGTGTGATACCGTCTGGGTGACCTACAGTTAAACTCAATTCTGACACTATCTTCCCAGAGATCACATCAGATCTCACAGATTAAGGGCTTAGTCCCACAAGACTGCTCTCTCCCCCCACCCCAGTCCTCTCACATACTTCCGGTACCAGTTACCGGTGCTTCTGCCAACGGCCTGCAGATTGGAGGTTCCAAGGACCCTCTCCTTGGGTTCAGTTAACTTGCTAGAGAGGCTCACGGCACTCAGGGAAACGCTTACTTCGGTTTACAGTTCATTAAATGATGTGATAAAGGAATCAGATGAATAGCCAGTGTTCTTGGAGTTGGGGTGTGTCGTGCTCCGAGGATAGATGTGTTTGCCTACCTGGCAGCTCTCAGAAACCATACTTTTGGGATTTTTGTGGAGACTTTATCACCTAGGCATGATTGATAATTAACTGCATTTTCAGCCCTTCTCATGAAAATCTTGGGCAGGGCTGGAACTTCCAAGCTTAGAACCATGGCTTGGGCTTTCCTGTGACCAGCCCTCATCCGGAAGGCCACCCAGAGTCACCTCTTTAGAACAAAAGACACTCCTCTCACCCAGGAGATGACAAAGGTTTTAGAATCTCTGTGCTAGTGATGTGGGAATAAATGAATAAATAAATAAATAAATGTATGTATGTATACACACACATTCTACATATATTAATATATAGGTATATATAATATATATACGAAGCCTGAACAAGTAATGTGAAAGTATAGCTAGTGAGGTGGGGTCAGACCATGCTGTCTTTGAATGACGGCAAGATATGAGAGGCAGAGTGCAAAGAACAGGAGGTCTGGGGTTCAATCCTGGCTCTGGCTAAGTCACCTTGGAACCATTGCGTAGTGTTGCTGAGCCTCAGTTTCCTCGTCTGCAAAATGGGCAACAATAATAATCCCTACTCGGCTAGGTCGGTGAAGATTAGAAACCGTGGCCAAAGAGCACCCAGCAGAGCCTCTGGCAGAGCAGGTCCTACCGCCATCGTCACCGGCATGACCACCGTCACCGCCCTTGGGCACCACAGATTGCAGTGTCCCTTCTCCAACTCACCTTCTTCTTGGAATATAGCACGGTGATTCCAAAATGGCAGTGCGAAACCCAGCAACCCTGATTCAGTCCCAGTCCCAGCACTTGCTAGCTAAGGTAAATGCCTTAACCTTTTACCCCTTGCTTCAGTTTCCTTAAGTATCGATGGGTTATGAATACTAAACGAAGTAAAGCATGCATAGGGCTTTAGCACCGTGAATGGGTAATAGAATGGGCCAAATAAGTGTTACTTGAAAAGTGTGCGGTTGAGAATCCTCAGGGTGAGCGTCCTGATGAGAGGAAGGAGTCCTGCTTGGAGGGTCGGGAGAAGCTGCGGGCGGGGGAGTTTGGTAGCCATCCTGGAAGGAGGAGGTGGAAGTGGGGCCAGCACCCCCTATACAAACAAGTGCCCTGGTTTCCAATGCCTGGAGGCCTTGCTGGGGGCGCTGCAAGGCCGGTGGGCACAAGAACTCTCCCTCCACTAATTCTGCAGTAGGTGGGCTCCAAGAGCCTCTTGCATTTCCTTTTATTACTGGTGTCCTCCCCAGTGCATGCAATTGCGGGTCTCTGTGGGGGACCTGTAATAGGGGCATTGGGAAGATGGATAACCATGTGGCAGGTCCCTTCCCTCTGCTTATTCTTGACGGTCACCATTCCATATTATGTTTACCATCTCTTCGAGAAAAAGATATTTTGATCTGTAACTAAATCAGAGACAGTTCCAGGGAAGTGTGGTGTGGTAGAAAGAACTAGACTGAACTGGGGTATTGGGATTTGGGTCCTTACGCTGCTGCGTATTAGGTCTAGGAACTGGGGCAGGCAAGTCACCTGTGGTTTCTGGTATCTGACTTCCCATCTGTAGAAGGAAGGTTTGGGTGAGACGATTTGCAAGGCCCGTCCTAAACCTTAAGCTTTATCAGTCCTTGAAAGCTTGCCTTTCTGGAAAAGCCGCTGCAGGAAGCAGCCCTCTGTGCTGCAGCCCCCCATGCGAAGGTCAGCTCTTCTTCCCCCATGCCCTTTGCTTTCCTGTTGCCCTGAGCAGGCCGAGAATTTACCTGTTACTCAGGGTCAGAGGATTCACCTGTTCTCTCCTCCACAAAGTAGGAGTGCGGATGAAGTAGTAGGCTCTTTCAGGGGTGCAGGGGAGACTGAATGAAGAGTATGTCATATGCCCAGCGTAGTACCAGGCTCAGTATATATTTGAGGAGCAAGTAAGTGAATGAATAGGTGGAAAATGTTTGAGTATATTTAAGTCTTGCGCATGCAGGTGGCATTGTTCAGTGTTTCCTAAACTTTTTCTTTTTAATCCTCACCTGAGGATATGTTTATTGATTTTAGAGAGAGAGGAAGAGGGAAGGAGAGAGGGGGGGCTGCGGAGGGAGGAACATTGACATGAGGAACGTATGTGGCCCAACTGGGGATCGAAACCACAACCTAGATAGGCGCCCCGTCTGGGGATGGAACTCGCAACCTTTCTGGTATCCGAGATGATGCTCCGGTCACCGGAACCATCCAGGCAGGGCCCACACTTTTTTTGACATGACTCGCAGTAAGAAATAATTTTATGTGGATTATGCTGCCCTATCGCTATATAATTACTCACTACAAAACTTAGTACCTTGAAATAACCCCAATCATATATTTAGCTTTCAAATTTGGAGTTTGGGTAAGGTTGGTGGGGATAGCCCATTTCTGCTCCATGCTGCATCAGTTAGGTGGCAGTAAAGATGCTCACTCACTCATTTGTCTGGCGGTTGGTAATGGCTCTTCTTCACCGAGAGTGCAGTTGGGGCTGTCAGCAGAAACACTGCATGTGGCTTGGGCTTCCTCACAGCATGGCGGTTCAATTCCAAAAGCAAGAGGAGAAAGAGAGAGAGAGAGAGAGAGAGAGAGAGAGAGAGAATGAGCAGGAGCCATCTAGAAGCCGTATCGCCTTTTATGACTGACCCTTGGAAGTCATTTAGCACAATTTCCACTGCAGTTTTTTTCATTGCACCAGCTACAAGGGGAGGATCATAGATTCTACTTCTTCGTCAGGAAGTAGAATCCTGTGGTAGTATCCTTCCACAGTATGGAAGAAGACATACTGTGATTACAACTGAAAAACAGAATTAGCCACACTGATAGATATATAACGTGTATATATATAGTATATATAATGTGTATATATAAGCGTACTTGTATAATGTATATATGACATGTTTATAACATGAATATATAAAACAGATAAATGTTTTACAAGATAATACTGCCCTCATTACATGTGATATATTCTATTTTCTGCTCTTTCTTTTAAGAAAGATGTTCTTCACCATCCACTCAGTTGATTTCATGTCACACTGTTGTATAACGCCCTGGTCTGAGTGTTCCCGAAGGCCCTGGGCCACGGGCTCTTTCTCAGCACCCCGGTGTCTGAGCCGCGCCCAGAGGCCGGAGCACCGCCTGACTAAGTTTCTGGCCAAGCTTTTTATATCAGCAGTACCTGACCGAGTCTGAGTTTCTGGCCAGGGGGAAGCCCAAACCTTTCTCCCTGAGAGCACTACGGAACTCACACCCCGGTGATCTCAGACACCCTCTTCCTTTGCATTAAATAGGCAGTTGGCAGTTCTTGAAACAGCAACAAGTTGGCAGAATGCCCTGGTTAATGATATACAAAGGGACCAACTCCTGATGCAGCCACTCTTTCATACTGGGGTCACACAGCCCTTTGACAGCGTCAGTGCGTGCCTCCCAGGGAACCAGCTCCTCCCTGTGACCCGTTGTGTCCCTTCTCGGCAAGAACCCAAGGCTGATGACTGGGAGGCGTGCTGTGGCCAGCCAGGACCTCTGGCTCAGCAGGTAGCTGCCCCCAGTTTTCTCTCTTCCGTGGAACTGATGGACCCCCACCCACCTTGATTTCCCTGGGAAGCACATCTTTGTGCGTGTAGCCCAGGCTCACGTTCTTAGGGGCTTGTCTGGGTTTCTAGCCGGCTACCTTCTCATGTTCAGGGACTCTGGTACTAATTAAGATATTTATTCCTACTTTTTGGGTGGTCAAGAATCCTCCTGTCCAACATGGTGCTTTTTAACCAGACCAGAGCAAAGCAGTCAGGAAGCTGTACGTTGTGGGATGCGTAGGAGACCTTGTTATTAGAATAACTTAATAATCAGAGAGTGCTCTGCTCCTGAGGGAGGGCCAACGGGAATGCTAGGCCGAGGTATTGAGAGAGGAAAGTGCCCTGCAGAGGTGCAGACATACTCCCTGTCGCCTGCCCTGGGAGGGGCCTGGGGGTCCCACAGGGCTTTAGTGGGAAGATCTACAGAAACTCTCTGTTGGACGTCCTCAGGCTTCATGATATAAGCCCTGAGCCTTCTTTTTTTTTTTTTCCTGAAACAGTCTTTAATGTGCTGAGTGTAAAATGTAGTGGAAGCGAAATGCTGGCACAGTCGCCCTGGGTGTCTGAGATCAGAAGGCGACAGGAAAATGAAAACATCAAGTGTGAGGTTTCCACTGCTGGCCACAAGGGTTCGGAAGCACCACCTCCCCTCTCTGCTCACTCACCCTCCCCACTTCCTCCCCTGCCCCCAGTTTTCACACTGCTCAGTGACTAGTGTCACCCTGGGCTGAGTAAGGCTCACATTTTGTCAAAAGAGGTGCTAGGACCAGACCAAGGGTAGTTTCACATGAGCTGGAGGACCATGGAAAGGACCCAGCCTTCTACAGACCCCAGAAGTGGGCTAATTTTCCTCTCCTTTTCTAACGCTGAGAAGAAAAGAGAATTCAGCATCCAAACATGGTTGACGGGAAAGGTAACCAATTTCCACCGGCTCTTGTCTATCTATATGGTGTCCAGCACTCCGAGGCCCGCCTGTCTTTGAACTTCGATTGTGGTGATGGCGCTTGGCACGCTGTCTGGGCTCTGTGTGCTGCCCTGCTAGGAGTCATTGGAAAGGGAGCCGTCAATAGCTTTCCATCGGGGACTGGTCATTTTTTTTCTCTTCGGCATAGTTGACCTATAAGTCCCTTCCTGTGCTTGGGGGCCACTACCTCACGAGGCTCAGTGTGGTGTCCGGGGACCTGCTAATGATGCAGAGGTGCCCATCAGGGGCCCCGTGCATCCTATGTGTGCACAGTCCAGAGGAGCTCCAGGTGTGGCAGATGGTGACATAGACCCTCCTTTATTATCTATTATGACAGTGACATTTATGAAGTGTGGGCATCTCAGACTCGGGGAAATCGAATGTCCCAAAGACATCAGAGAAGTTTGCTATAAAGGCAGTACTTTTAAAAATCGAGTTTCTTTTTCTTTTTCTTGAATTTATTGGGATGACACTGGTTAACATAAAATGAAGTTTTTATCTCTTCACAGTTCACTCATGTTATTATCTCCCTTGGGCCTTCTTCCATTTGTCATTTTGGATTTTTACAGTTATTGGCTTTTCTGAAAGTCAAGCCCTCCTCTAAGCTTAACATTCTGTCTTCAAAGACTTGAGATGTACAAAAGACATGTGGCCCCGGGTCCTGGGCAGACTATATGACCTTGAACATGTAGTTTCAAGATGATTCACTCAAACTGGAAAAACCCAGTGTGTTGTGAGCCCCCATTACCTCCAGTTTGTTCCATGGCCTCCCACAACACATGACATTGGGGCCATTTACAACTTCCTTGTGGTTTTCAAAAATGCTTTCCCATAGTTTTGCTCACCACAACAACCACGTAAGATAAATATTGCTATATTCCTGCTTTGCAGAGGAAAAAACTGAGACCTGCGGATTTAAATAACCTGCCCCAAAACACAGGTAATAAGAGAAGAAGCCGAGACTCGAACCCCAGCTCTCTGGCATGAGGGCCATCCCCAGAGCAGGAGAACGCTGTGGAGAACTGCCACTTTGGGCAGCAGGCTCTCTGTCCTCTGTTCTAGCTTAGCTCTCAGTCTTCATCCTGCCCAGTAGGTCCTGAGCTGTCTGTTGCTCGGGGTCTGCCTCATCAGTCCACCCAGACCTGTGCCCCTGGCCGCCAGGGGAGCTGTTCCTTCTGCTTACCTGGGGTTCTTGTTGTGACCTGACCTCCTTGAGTGCCTGCAGAACTCCAATGGGGTATTCATTCAGCATCCCAGGTGGCCCAAGGCAACTTCCCAGGCTTCAGAGGGGCAGGCAGCGTACCTTGGCCGGCTTCAGGAGGTCAGAGGAGAGGCTGTAGTCATTTTCTAGAAGACCGACAGGTCTGTGTCTTACCCAACCCAGTTAGCGCTTCTACTTCACCTTGTGACCCAGGTGACTCAATAAGGGCTGGGGTGGGATAAACCCGGGATTGGGTGTAGGACACCAAGCCCCACTGATGGCCGTTGCTGTGGCTTCCTGGCACTCATGTCTTCTGTATTGTAGGACCAGGCAGGCTGGGCCTGTGGCCCGCCTTGCGTGTGACCTTCTTGGCTCGGAACTCTCTGGTAGGAGGCAGAGTGGAGCAGGTGGAAGGGGACAGAGCTGGAGACCCAGTCTTAGCCTCACTCACTGGCCTCCCACATTGGATAGCTCCCGTCAGACTGGGTGACACGTACCTGTCGCTCAACTGTGTGAGCAGAGCGGCCCAGGCCCTTCCCTCTTTCTGGCAGTCATTTTAATGAAAATGAACGTGGCTGTCATTTTAATTTTAGTTTCTAGAACAGCCACATGTAGACTGCTTCCAGCTGGCTCTCTGGTGCAATTTGACAGGGGCCAAGGTGGGAGAGCTCAGGGCAGGTGTACTTGTCAGGGAGATGAGACTTTTATCAGGTACCGGCTTCAGCAGTTTTAGGTTGTATTAACCCTTTACATACAAACCATTTTACTATTCAGATGCATATTTCAAAATTTATTTGACGTGATATTTTTAGTTAGCCATGCCTCAGGAATGTTTCACTCAGCTCCTTTATTTTTTTTCCTGAACAGAAGTGCTTCTCGCTGTGCTGAGCACATGTCCGAGAGGCCAGTAAGCTGATCTGTGGCTTAAGTAAGAAAATAAAGTCTACATTTAATACATGAAAAAGAAAGGTGCATGGAGTGAAGACCTTGAAGCTTTTAGACCCGTACAAGGATGCAACTTTGGCTTGAATGACCCCATAGGGACTTTAACAGCTCACAATCTTCTTATTTTTCATTAAGTTAAGTGTGTGTCAGGGGTCTTCTGGTGAGAACTGGAAGTCCTACTAGATGAATTCAAAAGAGCTGTAAGCAGTTTTCCCCCCAAAATTTTATTGTGGTAAAATAAACATAAGATTTATCAACTTTTTAAAGTATACAGTTCAGTGGTATTAAATGCCTTCTTCGCGTTGTGCAACCATCACCACCGTCCATCTCCAGAACTCTTTTAATCTTACCAGACTGAAGCTCGTCAACCATAAACAACAGCTCCTCATTTCCCTCTCCCCCCAGCACCTGGTAGCCACCATTCTACTTTCTCTATGATTTTGAATACTCTCAGCACCTCATAGAAGTGGAGAAACATAATGTGTGTCCTTTTGTGACTGGCTTATTTCACTTTGCATAAGGTCCTCGAGATTCATCCATGAGAACAACTCTTGTCGTAGCATCTATCAAAATTTCATTTCTTTTTAAGGCTGAATAATACTTTATCGATCACATTTTTAATCCATTTATCTGTTGATGGGCATTTCGGTCATTTCCAGCTCTTGGCTGTTGTGAATAATGCTGTAGTGAACATGGGTGTACCCCTGTCTCTTCAAGATCCTGCTTTCAGTTTTCAGTTCTATTGCATAAATACTCAGAAGTGGATCCGTTGGGTTTTAAACCATTTTCTGCTCTTCCAAATCCTGTCTCTCTTAGATCAGGGCTGAAGTAGTGGCCGAGAACATGGCCTCTGGAGTGACTGCCTGGATTTAGGTGCTGGCCGAGCCTCTTCCTAGTTCTGGGACTTTAGACAAGTGACTTAATTTGTCTGACCTCAGTTTTCTCATCTGTAAAATGGTGACAGTGATAGTCCCTGACTCGAAGGGCTGTGGTGAGGATTCAGTGTGCTCTGCAGGAAGCCCTCAGAACACTGTCGGACGTACGGTAAGGGCGACAGGAGGCGCCGAGCTGCTACGGTTATTATTACTGTTATTGCTATAATAATATTTAGCTGAGAGGTTCTCATAGGTCGTTCTCGAGATTGAATGGATAAGTCCAAACATTTATTTTTAAAAGAACCTTTGTAAAATTTTTAAACGATACAGAAATGCAAAAGGAGGACATTTTAAAAGACCCTCTGTATTAATTTACAGGTAACTATCGTTGTTATTATTATTATTGTATTTCCTTCTATACATTTTTATATGTATATAGAGTTTTTAAGAAATTGTAATGTTTTTACAATGTTCTCCTTAACAGTGTGTGGTGGACGTTTTCTTATGGTATGGGATATTCTTTGAAACCTGACTTAAATAGTTTCATGCTATTCCATCATTTGGATGATGTAATATTTTAAGTCTTCCCTTTCGTTCACATCCAGATATATCCAGTATATGTTTGAGGGGGTGTTAGGTTTGAAGGGGAATCCCTTCACATCTGACTTCCCCGTGTCAAGAGGATTTAAGGTGAACATTGATGTTGCCACTGTCGTCATCATTGTCAACATCATCTTTGTTATGTTTGTAACACCTGTTACGGAACTGAGCATACAGAGGGCCAGTGCATCAGAGTTAATCAAGGGCAGCTTTCAGCCCAGAGCAGAGATGGAACTTTTGACTACTGGTCATAGCTCAGGCACGGAGTGGCAACTCTCGGAGCCCATCGTCACTATACTTATTTCAACAAAGGGCAAATGACCGTCTGCTGGGGACAGTCCTTCTTTGGGTGGGAGGTAGGTAAAAAAGAACCTCTAAGAGAGGACCCATCTCTGAGATACTTTAGGAAGCCCCTTCATGTGAGACAGTGGAGAGTAGTCGGAAGAGCACGCATTCTTGATCAAAATTGGTTCATTTCCAACTCTGCGAATTACTTGCTGAATGACCTCGGCTTGTTAACCTGGGCACCTCAGCATCCTCCTCTGTGCAGTGAAGTGGGTCTGTGCTGTTGCACATAGCAGGTGCTCAGTCACAGATTGTCCTGTCTGGGAGTGTCCACGTCGCTGGAGCTGTGTATTAGCTTCGGCTATTGTCGGGAGTCTGGTCTCAGCTGAATGCCGGGGTGAGGGGCCTGGTATTTATGTTGTTTTCTGCCTACCAGGTATTGTGCTGGGCGCCTTAGATTGATTCTCAAGGGTAATGCTGTCTGGGGTTTCATTCCGTTATTTTCCTTTGGACGTGAAGCAGGCTTTTAAAGGCATTCACTTGGTTGGTTTTCTAGATAGTTATTTATAAAGCAGCTGTAAATGGGTGTCGTGGCACCCTGGATACGCGGCACTCTGTGAGTGCCAAGTTCATTCCCCTGCACACTCTTCCTCCTGGAGGATATGTGTTTAAAATGGCATTAGATGTAGAAGAAATAGCCAATTAAACCAAGATGGATTTAAAACAGTTCCTGAGGTGAAATCCCCACTCACACATATTCGCACATTTTTACCCTACTAACGGAGTTTCCAGAATTGTCAAACCCTGGTAAGGCATTCCCACCAGAGCACCTCCTGCTTTTACTACGAGAAAATTCTTGCTAAGAATCCTTGCTCTCTGGTTCCCTTTGGCTTTCAGGAAAGTCTTTTGGTTTAAACAAAGGAACCAGCCCACTGGTATCTGGGTGAACACATGTTTCCTTCTGAGATGGAAATGATCTGAATCACAAGGGATGGTGGGTTTTTTCTTTCTTTCTCTCTCTCTTTTGTTTTTTTCCTTCTCATCCACCTGAAACAGCTAGTGACTTACTTGCAAAGGGTCAAAGTGTAGACATGTAAGCATCTCTGCTTTTTGGGAAGTGTCTGTGTCTGTCTTGGGAAGGCAGTATTTAAAATAAATGCCAAGTAAGTTGGGAAATGGGAGGATGAAGTGGGGAAATGGGAGGATGAAGCGGGGATGTGCTGGGTAGCGACTGGGATTGGAGCTGTGGAGGGAATGGAGAGCCTCACTGTTAGACACTGACTTAGCGTCTTGGGGACACTAAGGATCACTTGGTAAACCTCAGTATCTTCCTGCGTGGGGTCAGTGCTCTCCGAGGTTCCTTACAGCCATACGGTGCCTGCAAACCCCTTTTCTTTTTGAGAATCTAGCTGGGGAGCATGTGTTCCATGGGCCTCTGCTTCCCCTTGGGGTTTTTACAGCATCACAAACCATAAAAGTGAGCTAGTTCTTTTTGTTGTTGCCAGAATTTAGGATTGAATTGCAGCCCTAATTGGAGAAGGAGTCAGTAGAGGAAAGGGAGATCATGTGTGTTTGTGAGTGTGCACGTATGTTTGTGTGTGTTTGTACCTATCTATATATTGTATTTGTGCATGTTTGTGTGTGCATTTGTGTTTGCACATGATGTATTTACACGTGTTTAGTGTGTATTTATACATGTGTGTTTGGCATGTGTATGAGTAGTTTTGTGAGTGTGAGTGTTTCTGTCTGAGCCTGTGTGTATAGAGGTGAAGAGGGGGAGGGGCCCCACCAATCCCTAATATTCCGAAAGCCTGTTGCTTTATTTTGCTCCTTCCTTGGACATATTTCTCCTCAAAGGAATTATTCGTCATAATTTCAGATTTTTGCCCCTTGGTGATTTCCAGGGGAAGAAACCAGTAATTGATCTGTCTGTCACAGGCTGCTGTGTCTGTTTGATTGACAGCTCTGGAGAGAGGCTGCACTTGCCCAGCAAACCCTTTTGGACTCTCGGTAGAGACCCTTCCTAGACAGCACTGGGCAGTCCCTCCTGTGACGTTCAGTCTAGCCAGGGCTTGGATCATGATATTAGATACTAAAAATGCCGATTGAATTACAGAATGATGTTTTTTCACCTGCCTCTCAGAGGCAAGACTAATAAAGCAACAGTTCAGGTGGAGAGAACAGATCTCATGGGTGACATATGCCTTTTGTGCAGTTGGCAAATACAGGGGCTGGGGTGGTGGAAAAGATTAACGGGGCTTTTCTGAAAATACGGGTGGATATACAGTCTCCTGCTGAAAGGTAATTGTTTGAGTATTTTTCTTTTTTACCCAGATTTTTATAGGCATGTGACACCACCAATGGGGGGGGGGAGTGCCAAAAATGACCCATTATCTAGTTGTACCACACTTTAATTATTCACAATACAAATTTCTATATCTACTGCTTATTGAACATTTACTGTGTGCCAGACACTGGACCAAGAATTTTACATACATTTATTCTTATTTTTAGATATTCAGGTCGTTTCCAGCTTTTCCTTTATTATAAATAGTGCCTAGATGAATATCTCTACACATCGCTTTTTGCCTGATTTGTGGCATCCTGTTTAGAGCAGAGTCCCCCAGGCACAATGCCTGGGCATGGAATTAAAACACCGCGGCATTGCCCTCGTGCCGTGTTAGATGCTGACATGAAGGAGTCTCGTCTATGTCTGCTTCCTCCCAAAGGCTCTGAGAAAGCAGCCCTTCGTTGAAGTCGAGGCGTCAGACCGCTGCACCAACAGAAATCCCAAGAGTTGGGATAAATACCTGACAAAGTTAATTCTAGAGACTTAGGGAAAAAGATGGCAGTTCTGTTCCTGGGTTTCCATATGTTGCAAGTCAGAGGCATTGTCTTAGGAAGGGAAAACACATGCCTTTTTATCTCATGGAGCTGGGATATTTCCAGGAGGGGTCTGGGGTCTGTCTCAGTTCATGACAGCTCTTCGTTCCTCTGCTCTTCTTCCCACTCAGCTTCCTTAGCAGTCCAGCCTTACAGCTGGATTGCTGGTTGTATCTCAGAAGGGGGTGGAGTGGGATCTTCTCCTGAGAGGTGACTGAGAGTCCGAGCCGCACTTGGGACCTGAGCAGCTCGAGGCCTTCTCCCTCGGGAGGCTGGCTGTTGCTCCTTCTCCCTGGGCCTCCCTGCCAGGCCTCTGCGTGGCATGCCCCGAAGCTTGCTTGTCACCTTTTAGAAGGGCTATGTGGACAGATGGGAGGATATATATTTGGAAACAAATCTGTGGATACAAAGAAACCAGAAGCCCAATTGGCCTTTGGTTTTCTGTGGGAAATTGGGGCTTCTCCACCCAGACCTGGTTTGAATACATGGGCTCGGCTCCAGGCTAGCCAACGGGTGTACGATTATACTGAGGGCTTTCCCTGGGGCAACTGTTGCCCGACGGAGTTCACACAGCTTCCGGGGATGGGGGGGGAGAAGCACTAAAGGAATGACTGCAGCCCCTCAGTTGGCCGTAAGTGCCGTGTCCAGGAACAGAGCAGGGAGGGGATGGAGAGTGATGGGTGGTGGGTTGAGGCGGGTGCTGGCTTCCCTGGGGTGGCCACAGAAGGGCTCTCCACTTTTCGGAAGAGATTTGAAGGAAGTGAGGGAGCAAGATGTGAATGTTTGGGGGCAGTCGCAGACGAATGTTCCCGGTGGAAGCAACAGCAGCACAGAAGGAGTGGGAGTGTGTTTGGCGTGTTCCGTGACAGCGAGGCGGCTGTGGACAGGAAGGGAGCGAGCAAGAGGGAGAAGTGAGAGGAGGGCGGCTCGGGGCTGTGGAGGAGGAGGCATCATGAATGACCCCCTGTTGTCACAGTAAGGACTCCGGGGTCTCTGTCAAAGGAACTGCGAAGCCCTTGGAGGGCTGATAGCAGGAGAGTGATGTGATCTGATGTCCTGTTTTAAGAGGCTGGCTCGGGCTCTGGTTTAGCAGTGAGCAGGGGTGGAAGCAGGGAGGCCAGCAGCTACTACCCCTGTCCAGGTGGGCGAGGGGGGTGGTAGCTGTGGGGAGTGAGGGGTGGCCCATTTGGGAGCACACGTTGTAGGGAGGTCAGCCGCCATTTGCCTTTGCTCTGTCCTTTGGGAGTAGAGCTCAGGCCAGTGGCGGCTTAGACAGCGCTCTGGCATCCTCCCCTTCCCCAGGGAAGAGCAGGAGCTTCTAACATAGTCTGTTCTTTTTTTGGAATCTTGACCTGCAGGCGTCAGTCTGTTTTTGTTTTTTTTTAATCCTCACCCAAGGACAGGACTGTTGATTTTAGAGAGAGGGGAAAGGAGGGAGAAAGAGAGCGAGAGAAACATTGATGAGCAAAAGAGAGAGAGAGAGAGAGAGAGAGAGAGAGAGAGAGAGAGAGAGAGAGAGAGAGGCATCGATCGGTTGCCTCTTGTACTTGCCCCGGTACACACCCCAACCAGGGACCAAACCCCCAACCTAGGTATGTGCCCTGAGCAGAAATTGAACCCACAGTCTTTTGGTTTATGGGACAATGCCCAACCCACTGAGCCACACTGGCCAGGGCTCAGTCACAGTTTTTAATAATCCCTGCATCCTTCTCCTTTGGAAAGATGCTCACCTCTCAAATTGGCACGAATCTTTCTTTTCAAGTTCTTTCTTCAGCAGGAAATGCAGTGGCAGTCCAGCATGACAACCATCTGTTCCTTTTCCTCCATGCCAAGCCTTCTGCCGGGTCGAAACTTAAGAAAAAAACACGAAACCAGGAACCACCTGCTGGAGTTCCCCAGCAACACCATCTGACAAGGAAACACTGAACGGGCAGTCATCAGGATGCATTTCAATGTCTGTCAGCCTCAGCACCTGTTTGACTTCCTTCTAGGGCTTTGCATTATTGATAATATTCATAAAAAGGCTGAGAAACATTTCCCAGTGTGACAGGAAGGCCTGCACTAGACCAGTGCTCAAGAGACCATGGTTTTTTTTTTTTTCCAGTTGCCAGATGCGTGCCTGCAAGCATTCATCCTTGCCGGAACCGCCTCTTAAACTTTAACACGAGTCCTACACGGCTTGATTCTAAGATGCCTCTCAGTTCTAACATCTTACAATTCTGAGAGTGTGAGTAAGAAATAAGAAGCAGAGGTGACTGATGAAGCCAGTACTCTGGGCTTTATAAGAGGCATTCCTTCACTTGGTGGCCCAGGTCTGAATCGAGGGCTAGCTCCCGGGTGCCACCTTTCAGGGCCTCTGCATTCACTGTTTGCAAGATACTGGAAGCTGTACAACTTGACTCCTTCTGTCAAGGAAAGGCGAGCAAACCGAAGGCAGGGGAGAGAACCTCCATCTTCTTTCATGCGAGGAGAATCATCTCCAGTGGCTGCACATTCTGCCCAAGGATCTAATTTGATCAGCCGTGTGTCCACCAGACTGTGTGTCTGGCTTGGATTTTTGCATCTCAGAAGAGAAGTTAATGAGAGATGGACAATTGCCCACCCCAGAAATGGCCGTTACTTCCAGTTCCAGCCTTCTTTTTTCCCCCTCCATTCCCTGTGTTGTGATTTATAGTCTTGCCTGTCCCCTGCAGTGGCTCTGGTGTAAGGTTTTACTGAGTAAGCAAGTGGCTGGCTTCCAAAAATGACATGACAGTCTTAGTCCAGGCTGAAGCCAGGTCACGTAAGCCTGATACCCTTTTCTCTTCCTGCCTACAAGTTAGCACGTTCTCCCAGGCATAGGAGGATGGGAGACTAAAGGATTCACCTTTAGAAAGTTTCTTTCTGCTTTTACTTTGTTTTCCTTTTCTAAAGGATACTCTTGCTGCATACTGTTGGGAAATTCATTTTGATGTTGGTGAAAACAGTCTGTGTTTCCCAGAGTGCATTCTTACTAGGACGAGTGCATGTGTTCTACCCCGAGGGGAGGGATTACGCTATTTCAACTTAATCATTTCCCAGCAGGTTTCCAATCCAGACGTGCATTATTGTTTTAATGATGATGTGGCAACTGATAATGTTATTCATGCTGTGGTTGAAAGGGCCCATGTTCCGGCAATTCTTTTCCTGTTGCATTTATGAGAAGTTGTCCCTGGGCTCAGGGCTTTGTTGCCCTTTTGAGCCCGGCATTGTTCTGGGTCTTGGTCTGACAGGCTACGTGATGCGATGGGAGCCCCTCTGTGCTAGGTGACGCCGTCTGTACTAGTGGCCCTTCTGCGTTCGTAAACAGAACTAGTACTTTGTGTTTTCAGGTTAGTTCTCTGACTTTGTTCTTGGAGCAGACTTAAATCAATTGGGCCAGTCAGCAGTTGTCAGGTTCTTTTGGGAGCTACTTGTAGACATAGCCATTGGAAGTCAGTAAAAACAGAGTACCCACGTATGGAGTCCCAGAGTACTCTAGAGCACGGAGAGTGCCTGAGCATGGCGCCCTAGGCTCCTCTGGAGTGCAGAGCAGCCGACTGCGTGCTTCTCGTTGAACACACTGTCTTTCAAAGTGAAGTGCGTATGTAGTAGGTGCCCTGTAAAGAAGTTAACTGCTTGATTGAATCTTGTTCTTTGGTTAAACGATCACTGTAACTTGGAAATGATGATGACGATGACAATGATGGAGTAGCCTGAGAAGCCAGGGACAGTGTCTGAGCTGGGTCCTGCCCTGGGCCCCATTCACTCTATCAGCAAAGCCTGATCCCCCTCTTATCTCGTATGTACTCCCCAAATCTGCCCGCTTTTCTCTGACCCCCGTCGCCATCACCTTAGCCCATCGTGGCTGTGCGTGTGACGCCTGGATGTTGCATTTAAAATTCTCAGTGCAGAACCCAGCGTGTAGTGAGCACTCAATGAAGGGTAGACAGAAGACATTTGTTGTGAATGGGAGAAAGTGTGACACATCTATCTGAGGTAACATTTCTTGATTTCAACATTTCAAAAACTCCCCATTGCCCTTAGGATAAAAATCAAACTTCCTTCCCAGGCCTGCAGCTCTAGCCTATGCCCCACCCTCCCACCTCGCCCAGTGACGCGTGCCCTGTTGCACTGGCACGCCGGCCACACTGACTTTCATTTCTCAGACCCAGGAAGCATCTCCCCTGCCCCCCAGGGGCCTCTGCGCGTGCTGTTCTTTGTGCCCGGAGTGCCCTGCCCCTTGCCTCCGCCTGGCTAGCTTTTTCTCATCCTTTAGGTTTCACCTTAAATGTCACTTCAGCGAGGACTTCCCAATGACTCTATCTAAAGTAAGTTCCTTCTTGTTATTCTCGGTCACTCACTCCATTTGGCTCCTTCGGCACCTTCCTGACCCGAGCGGATTTCTCTGTCTGCTTACTCGTCTATCAGTTTCCCCCGCACTGGGCCCTGCAGCCCGTGAGGCCCGGACGATGGCCATCTTCTACCACTGTGTGCCCGGCGCATGACTGATGCTGGAGAAACATGGTCAGTATTTGTTGAGTGGATGAACAGAAAACTGGACAGTAATCAGAATAGCCATATGAATAAAAATGCTAATAATTGGTTAGGAGAATGGCCCTCGTGTGCCAAAATCTAAATGTGTGCTTTGTGTTCATCATCTCATTTAACCGTCTCCAGAGTCCAAGCAGATATTCATCTGATGGGGAAATGAGCCATCAACTTGCCTTGCAATTGAATTTCAATCCGCAGGGAGTTGGCCTGGTGCTTGATGTCCTGGGGAGATTAAGACAAATCCCCCTCAGGTGCAGGACATGGACAGGTGCCTCACATTGAGGAAAGATGAGGGGTGGAAGGCATTGGAGATGTGCAGCCACCCTCAGGCCCGCACCATGCCCAGTGGCATCCACTTTCTGAGAACTTTGTTTTATGCCCTGAGTTTAAGTGGTCAAGACAAGGTGAAGGTTGTCCTCCCTTAGAGGGCGTGTTGGGGCTGAAGTGGCTCAGTGGGGGCAGGGCAGGACAAACTGGCTGGCAAAGAAAAGTCATGTTTCTTATAGTGAAGCATGTTCTAGAAATATCTCATGAGAAGACCTGTACGTTCAAGTTCTGGAAAGAGTGGAAGGGGGAGGGGACCAACTTTAAGACGATGTGAGAAAAGTTGGGTGTTTGGATTTCAGTGTTCTCAAGGCAGGAGAGTGAGAAGCTAGGAAAGCTCCTTGACAAGTGGAATAGGGAAACTGAGGCAGAGAGCTGAAAAAGCTGGCCAAGCAGTTTGCAGCCAGGCACAGACGGTCAGCAGGGCAGAAGGCCCCAGGTGGCTGGCAGGGGTCAAATCTGGGGAAACAAGGACCTCGGCCCCAAGGTGACCTCTCCTTCCTGGAGATGACATCGAGGCCTCAGTTGTGTTTCAGCTCCAGGCCCAGAAAAGCAGCAGGACCGGCGGCAGTGACCGATGACCCCAGCCCTGTCACTGACCAACCTATCAGGGGAGACCACGACCCTTCACCTCGAAAGCTGATGAATATTCTGCCGAAACCCTCCCCTGAGACCTCCCCTAAGATTCCTGCCTGCAAGAGACAGATAAAACCCTTGAGAAAAAGGGCCCAGCTGCAGCTTGTCCCAGGCTCACCCCCTGAAACTGTCCCCAAGGCCCCTTCTCTCTGACTTCCCGGTGACCCAAGGCAGCCCAGCCCAGGCTGTCCTGCTGCTGCTTCTATGCTATGTCCTTCCTTGTTTCACTGTCCCCAGCTTTAATAAACATACTCTTACGGTCACCTGGCCTCGTATAGTGAAATTTTTCCTGCACGAAGTCAAGAACTTGCTCACTACAGCTGGCCCTGCGCAGACCCACTCAGGGTCAAGTCCCCTGTCCAGTAACATCCTCACCTAAAAGGGCCACAGAGCGGGGGAGTGGTCTGAATTGAATCTAAGCAGTGAAGGGTGAAGGGTGATTGCCAAGTGCCAATAAGCAGACACTTGGCTTATCCCCCACCACTGGGTGTTCTAGGAGAGCAGCACTGATGCGCTTTCCCTTCAGCGCCTCCTTCTGTTCCCCGCTCGGATGCAGCAGCCGCTGCTCACCAGCAGAAACAGCTGACCTCATTCTGTTTCTGGCCACTGCAGTAGCTGGGGCTCCAGTGGCCTTTACTTTGAGGTACAGCCTCTTCTGACTAACACCAAATTCACAGGAATCTGGGGCCTGCCCTTCTTTTGCTGAAAAAAATCTTGCTTCAAATTTACTTTTTGCTGCCTAAACTGTCTTTTGGCTTAGACTGAATTTCCTGATTCCTGCCGTTCACTGAGGGGAACCCCTCTTTGGAAGTTCGGGCCCATGCTAATAGCAGCTAACGTTCATCACTCACGCACTGTGTGCCGGGCACTGTGCCGAAGCTCTTTATTGGTCTCTGTTTTACAGATGGGGCTGCGGGAGCACAGAGCGGCCATGTAAAGGGCCCAAGGTCACACACCTAGTGAGTGGTGGTGCCAGGAATCGAAGCCAAGAAGAGTGGCCCTCGGACATGCTCTCTTCAGCTCTGTGCTAGGCAGCGGGTCCTGCCAGAGGCAGCCGTGAGAACCCCGAGCTACTAAATGCCCCACCCTCCTTATTTAGGACAAGCAGCTCAGCTCTTCTTGGTCTCTTAAGTCTTTGCTGGCTAATTTTGTTCGGTGGGTTGGGTTCACAGGGGGCTGGCTGACTCTAGTACTCTCCGAATTCTTATAGCAGATGCCCGTGTCGCACACTCTGGCAGTCCTTCCCGTGTGACCCTACTGCCATCTCGAGTCATTTCCAAATATGCATGTCTTTTCTGCCTATTTGGATTGTAAGATATTTATGAACAGGGCCCATGCTTTGTTTTTCTCCTGTTTCCCCCAGAGCAGCTGACATGTTTGTTAGTGTGTGCCTAGAACTAAGTAGTTTAATGCCACTGGGCGTGACTAAGGGACAGAGTAGCCTCCTCTTAAGTGGCAGCCTTCTACAGGTAGATAAAACTTGCAGCGATCCAGTATTAACACGTTCTTATCGCTGTAGAACAAATGTGGTTTGCTTTGGCAACTGTCAGACAGTGGAAAACGTCACCTGTAGACTGTAGAACCTGATTTCTGGGGCTCGGCCACCTTGTGCATTTTGTATTGGCCTCTTTCTGTTAGGCATCTTTGTGCTGTATAATTCCTCAGGCGACTGCTCTTCTCAGTAATCTGTTCAAATACAGAACCAGACTGAGCTCTGAGGTCGAACCCGGTTTGCCCAGCAATGCCTTGGGGTCTGCTCTGCCAGGTTTCCGTTTGGTTTTGCTGCGAGTTGGTTTGCACACGTGCTTGTTGGAGATGAAACGCCGGCTGCTCGATGGGTCCGCTGTGGTAACTGGCCTGGTGCAGCCCTGGAGGGAAGGGGGGCAATGCATGCCTCAGAGTGGCTTTTTCTTTTATTTTTTTCCCATTTTGGGCAAAGTATGCTCAGACATTCTTTTCAGCTTGCTTTACCCTTGGCTTACCTTGGATAAGGAGGGTAAAGAGCTGAATTACGGCCCCCAGAGAGCGCCCTGCCCTCCTGGAGCTGAACGCTCCTGTGGACACCTTCCATTAGAAAGGACTGTATTGGTTTTCCTTGGATCAGGCCTGTTGTTTTTTTTTTTATTATCCTTGGACAAAGAATGCACGCCCATTACTAACCGTAGTGCATGCTGACGCTGGCCGTGCCCAGTTGCCTTTGGGGCAGGAGAGAGGATGGAAACCAGTGGCAGGCTCAACAACCCCTAGCAAGCGATGACCTAATCCCCCTGGTGCCATTAAGACTGACAAGTCACCTCTGCTTCTTCCTCCTGCTACACAGGAGAGTGTGAGAGGGTCAGGGCACCATTGGTGAATGGTGTGGCTAGCAAATGCAAATGAGAGGGTGTCAGGTAAAAGCAGCATATAGTTTCGGGGGCAGACATTCCAGGGGAACTTGTCGGCAAAGGCTAACTCAGTGGCAGGGCCAAGGGGGCGGGCCATCGGCCGGGGTCTCCCCCCGGGTTCTGGTACAACTGCGTTTCCAGTCACATTTCTCTGGGCTTCTTGTGTGTGCAGCAGATGCCAGTGAGACCACTTGAAAGGATGACCTGCGCTGAGCAGAGCGAGCGTGCTAATTATTGTCAGAGCAACCCTGTCATATTGCTCAGACGCATACGCTCTCTGAAGCAGACAGAGTCCCAAAGGGGTTCTCAGAGGAGGATCTGGTGATGGCTTTGCTCAGAGGAGCGCCCCCTTACTCCTTCACTCTGTTTGGTCCCCACAACTTGCATGTTTCAAAGGAAGGAGGGAGAGGTGCTCAGAGCACGAAGGGCACTGAACTGCGTGAGCCCAGAGGGAAGGCAAGACTAGAAGGGGCAGAAAGCAGTCATATCCTCGCTGATTTCTGTAGCCAAAGGCTGATTCTCTCACCCCAGGGTCAGCCACATTAGGGTAAGGCTAGTAACTGCAGGGAGGGGACAAATATCAAAAATATTTTGAAATAATTTTTAACTGATGTTACTAATCCGATGTGACACAGGCTCTGTTTCCACACTGGTTCGCACTCTGTGAACGGAAGCTCTGCTGAAAAGACAATCAGCCTTTGTGTATGTTAGGTGCTGGGGCTGCTGTAATGAAGTACCTTCAACTGGGGGCTTCAACAACAGAATTTATTTCATCACAGTTCTGGAGGCTGGAAGTCTGAGATCAAGGTGTCGGCAGGGTTGGTGTCTTCTGAGACCTCTCTCCTTGGCTTCTAAGTGGCCGCCTTCACCCGGTGTCCCCAACGTCGTCTTCCCTTTGTGCATGTTTTTGCTCTAATCCCTTATAAGGACACCAGTTAGAGTGGATGAGGGCCCACCGTCATGAATTCTGTTACCTTAATTACCTCTTTAAAGACCCTGCCTCCAAATGCAGTCACATTCTGAGGTGCCGGGGGTTAGGACTTCAACACATGAATTTTTAGGGGCACGATTTAGCCCATGATACTTATTGGGCTAGTGCTAGGAATGGCCCTTGTGGCCCTAACTATGCAGTGGAGCTGCTTGCAGGCCCGTTGCCTGCACTGGCTCCTCGCTAGCTGCTAGTGTGTCCTCCGTGAGCCAGAGGGGGAAGCAGAGGCACAGAGAGCTGGAGGACTTGGGCTCCTGCAACTAGGAAGCAGTGGGGCTAGAGCTTGCCCTGCGCATCCTGAGTCCCTGCCGGGGGGGCTCTCTGCGACCTCTGAGGCAAAGGCTTTCTCCAAGTTTCTCCCTGGCAGTTATGTCATTGAGCAGCTTGGGGAAGGGTGTCTGTGTGAGAAGGAGGTCCTCTGGCTGACAGTCTTCACCGCGCCTGAGGAAAACAGGCCGCAAGTTAAAGCTGGATGACAATGGACCGCTGATGTCCAACAGGCCCAAAAGCTCTGAGAGTCGCTGTTTTCACAGCTGGCTTCCCTGAGCCAGGGTGCCCCTTTGCCTTGAGCCTCCCTTCTGTTGCTCTTCCTTCCTTCTGACCCCGCCGTGACTGCTGTGATGCAATGACAGCCTGTTTATAGGACTGCGTGGCTGCTTGTAGGGCCCTGGGCTCATCCCTAATGAGAACTTAAGTCTTTACCTACAATTACGTAGGAGGTCCTGGTTCCTTTGAAAGCATTTCCCACTGACTTCTTGAAGCTAAACTGCTTTGTTTTGTGAATAATTATGTGGCCTTGGTTGCCTGAGGCAGAGGGTGAAGGTGAAGGTTTTAATTCTCAGTGTCAAGACTCGCGAGGCATGTATTTTTCTCCCACTTCCCTCCCCCTTTCTCCTTTCCTCTCCCTTGATCCAAACTGTCAGACCTCCATTGATCCAACCGGAGAGTGCCCTGATACTAAATCTGAGCTTTCAAATTATTCTCCACTTTCCCCTGCTGCCGCATTAGGTGATTAACACCCTTCTTTCCACCTTCAAGGCTGTGATCCAATTTACCCATCCCTTTGTAAGGGGCTCGACATTCTCTTCAAACACGGGGCCAGCCAGCTGCCGTGTCAGAAGTAGGGCCCCGGGCTCCCAGAACACCGAGTCCAGAGTAGCCTCGCTACCCTCCTCACAGCGGAAGGCATCTCTCCAGAGTGCCAAGGGAAACATTTTCAGATCGCTTAGGGCTTGGGGTTTTATTTCCCTGTGTTACCTGCTTGGCGATATTATTTACGTTCAGCCTGCCTTCAGAATCCTGCCAGGCTAAAAATCTGTGTCTTTTCAGAAATTCAGCCGATTCATTCCATTTCGGGTTCTTAGCTGTTCAGTTCAAATCATGGAATCGCCTTTATTAAAAATAATGTGTGGCAAACTCCCTTGAAAATTATTCCTGCCTATAAACCTACCCGTCGTCCCAGCTGTCTGTGAGCATAAAGATGTAACTGGATTACAGTCGCCTAACTCGTTGGATGCTTGATGGGTGGTGCCTGCTCGATGTGGCACGGCTGGCCACAGGGGCCCCGCGGGTGGAGGGCCCACGGGCTGGGCAGCATCAGAGTCTCCCTTGCTTATTAAACTCCTCTTCACTTGTGGCTGGGTTTTATTTCGACCCACTGGCCTACTTTCCTTTAGGTCCTAAGTTGCTCGCCTGTGCTCCTCTACCTGGCCGCTTTATGTTTCCCCCTGCCAGGTCACATGGGGAGGTCCTCACAGGCAAATATAAATTTTTACTGGAATCGTGGCCACCAGTAGAGAAAGTACTTTCTGTTCCCAGTTAATGCTGGTTTTTTGTTGCTTTGTTTTTGAAGCAAAATGTGCCCTTATCAAACTTCCACTTCAAACCACAGGGAGGAACAAGGGGAAACTTTTGCCTCACTGCCCAAGATAAGGCGCTTGCTATATTGTGCAGAAAATTTAATTAGGCAAAGTGAGACAATTGGAACTGGGTCCTGCCCTAAGGAGGAGAGGAAATTAACCTCTGCCTGCCACAGCTGGGGCCCAAGGTCATGTTCAATTGTGTTCTGATCAGGCAGCTATTTCCTGATAGAACATGTGTCTGTTCATAAACACCGTCTACATGGAGGACAAATGCCACTCCTATGGGCTCTTGGCCACTCTCTTCTTCTGCAGTGTTTGGTAGGGAGGGGCGCATTTCTCACATACCTTCGCCAGATCTCAGTTTTTCTGGGAGCCAAGCCAAATGCTCCCAACCGTTGGGAGCTGGCCCAAGAAGAGGTGTTCTGCGAATTTCTGCTCTTCGATGCAGAAATTGGGTGACTATGAGGAGGGAGGTGGTGGAACTGGAGTCACCCTATTTATTTCATCACCCTCTATGTTAAACAAAGGGTTTGTGTTTGCAGTTCTGTCCTGATGAAATTGAGTGACTCAGGAAAACCATCTGACTAAATCCTGTTGTAATAGCTGATCCTCTGAACCCTGTTTGATCTTAATTTTCTACAAAGTTCGCTATCTAGAACCTCATGGCTATGCAGAAGGTATTTACATAGAAACCAATGTTTGCTTTGAAGAAGGTTTTGATTCTAAGCTAAGCCCTTTGAACTTGGCCCTCTAGGAAGTTTCCTCAGCCATTATAACAAAGCGTTTCAAAGGCACTCCTGGCGAGGGTCTTTGTGTTTAATATGATCCTTTATCCAAGTGTCTAAGTCAGCCTGGTCAAGGAGCGCTGCTCTGTGTCCGGCCTTGGAGTCAGCAGCACGTGGAGGGAAGCAGAGATGCAAGAAAGGTGATACAGATGAACCCACGCCTCCCAGGACTGTGCAGTCTAGTTAGGGATGTGAGATTCTTTATCAGCGAGAGAGGCAGGATGAGCCGGAGGCTGGCTCTCCAGAATTGTATTAATCAGGATTCACCAGAGAAACAGAACCAATAGTATACATATGCATATGGCATAATTCACACAATGCCTTATCTATCTCCTCACTGACTGTTGAAAAGACTGCCTCTTACACACCGTTCACACTCCAGTGCCTAGAGCAGGTCTTGGCAAATCACAGGTGTAGCACAGACCCCTAGCTGTTTCTCCCCTCCCCCTAATCAGTTTTCCCCTTCTTCTCTAGTAACAGAACCATCAACTTTTAGCTGGACCTATGATTGCCAAGAATAATAGAGGAGAGTTATTATAAGGAATTGGGTCACTCAAGTATGGAAGCTGAGAAGTCCCAAGATCTGCAGTTGGCAAGTTGGAGACCTAGGAGAGCCAATGATATGGTTCCAGTCCAAGTCCAAAGGCCTGAGAACTAGAAGAGGCAATGGTGTAAGCTCTAGTCTGAAAGCCAGAATTCTTGAGACTCAAGAACTGCCCAAGTTTCAGTTTGAGTCCAAAGGCAGGAAAAACGGATGTCCCAGTTCCACAGTCAGGCAGGAGCAGCACCCCCTGACTTGGCTTTTTTGTTCTTTAGGTCTTCAGTTGATTGGGGGGGGCCCACTCACATTAGGGAGGGCAACCTGCTTTCCTCAGCGTACCTATTCAAATGTTTACCTCACCCAGAAACACCCTCCAGGTACACCTAGAATAACGTTTGACCAAATGTCTGCCCACCCCGTGGCCCAGTCAAGTTGACACATAAAATAACCATACAGTGGGGTTATCTGTTTTAAGGGCGTCCTCCTTTCTTCTCTTCGGCAAATCAATCCTAAGCATATGAATTTAACTACTGTAATCCAGATCCAGAATAAGAATTTATTTCTCATATAACAGTCGATTTGAAAGCAGTCTGGCAACTCCACAGTGTTTGGGATCCAGGACCCTCTGTCTTGTTGCTCCACCACCCTGAGGTGCTGGAGCAACTTCCAGGGTGCTGCCCTTGCCTGCATGGCCCGTATGGCCTCTCCCCATTAAAATTCACACAAGGAGGGAAGTGGAAAATTGCTCCACCAGAAGTTTACAAGTTGTGTATACCACTTTATCGTATCCTTTTGGCTGGAACTGTCATTTGGTCGCATTTAACTGCAAAGGATACTGGGAAATGTAGTTTTTACTCTTAGCAACTATGTATGGGTCCAGCTAAAAATGAATGGTTCTGTTACTAGAACCACTGGAGGGAGGGGTGGGACAGCCAGGGTTCTGTGCTACACTGGGTGACTTTCTGAGACCTGTGCTGGGCACTGGAGTTAGAGTGGTGTATAAGATGCAGTCCTGCCAGTGGTCAGCGGAGATTATAGGGCACTCGTTACCTCCTTGTGTAATAAGTCCTAACACTGCGGTGAACCCAGGCAGCCAAGCTAGAACAGGACTGTAGAAGAAGCCTTCCCAGTGAGCTTTTGTAAATCATTTTAAAGAACAAGTGCACTAGGCCCAGTGGGTTGAGTGTCCATTTTCTTAAAACCCAGTTTCAGCCAGACCTGTTTTTCCCCTTCTTTAGCAGTCACACTGAATTCAGAAGTTGAGGTTCGGATTTTTGCACTTAATGCCAAGTAGGGAGATCCAAAATATTCCTGGAAGCATCTATTAAAAACAAGTAGGATTCCTTCCCTTTTCTGTCTCCCTCTCTCTCTTCTTTCTGCCTTTTCCCACCCGTTTAGTCTAGGATCGAGGAGTTCCGCAGTCCGAGTAGGAGTGCAGGCATCTTTTCGGAGCCTTGTCACCCTGTATGTGTGGAACCCTTGCAGGCTTTGTGTGACTGTCCTTTAAAGGGTTTCAGGCGGGTGGGGGGAGGGGTGGTGTACAGAGAGCTCTTACGTAATATGGTAAACAGACATCAAACGGACGTGCCATTTTCCATTAGCCAGAGAGGCATTTTATTTCCACTAGGAATGGGAGCAGACGTGAAAGCAATTAGTGTTAGTGGGTTTACAGTGATGTCCCCAGAGCCAGCAAAATCCCAGGGCCAGATGTCTGTACTTTACTTGTTCAAAGAACATTTGTGAGTTATTCCGCCCCTGCCCATCCCACCTCCTGCCAAAAAGAACCAAAATATCACAGTTAAAGGAACAGAATATTCACTGAATAACAGAGGCAGAAGGCCTGTTCTTCAGAGATAGAGAAGGCTGCCTCAGAAGTTGGGAGCGACAGGAAAAATCCTCCCCAGTCTCCTGCCTGAGGACCCTTCAGGCCACTGATCAGTTGGGGCCAAGGTTCTCAGCGGAGACAATACTAGGAATGGCGATCTGTCAGCCCATCTCCACTCTTCTTTGTTCCCTTTTCTTCAACCTGGCCCCATCCCACCACTAATACACGTGGAGTAGGAAATACAGAAATAGAAACAACAGCAGAAATAAAAGTCCTGGATATGCAGTCGTCCCTGTCTACGCTGGTATAATGTGATCTCAGTTTTACCCAGTCTCAGGCTTCAAAATGACCTTGCCACCACCATAGCCAGCAAAGCTTCGGAATCCACCACTTCAGTAGCTTTCCACGCAGGTGTTCTTTTCCTGTATAACCTCGCTCCTCCCTTAAAATCTTTTCTTCCATTATTTGTCATTGGTTGTCTATATCTGCACTGTGTACTTCAGGAGCCATGAGCCACATGTGACTACTATTAAGCACTGAAATGTAGCCATTCCACACTAACATGTACTGTGAGTATAAAGTACACACTGGATTTCAAAGACTTAACTTAAAAGAATAATATAAAATATCTCAGGTTTTATACTGACTATGGGTTGATAATATTTTGGATATATTGGGTTAAATAAAATGTATTATTAAAATCAATTCTACCTCTTTCTTTTTAAATAAATTTTTTCACGTGGGTATTAGAAAATTTAAAATTACACATGTGGCTTGCATTTGTAGCTTACTTTTGTTGGGACAGTGCTGGTCTATGTTATCTCTTAAAGTCTTTTAGAGTTGTATTTTTAAAATTATTGGAAATATTTAAAAGGATTTTGAAAACGTTCTACAACTTGAAAAGTCTTTAAGAGAAAAGGCTTTCCAAACCTTGGTAAGAAGAAAGGTAGCCCACAAAGAGATTTTATAGCGTTTGAGACAGTCTAGAAACGTAATCACCTTTAGGAACCAGACAATGAGATATAAGGAATGGTGATCTAACAAATGATGTAAATGTTGTAAACAAATGAGGTATGCCTGGGTTGTACAATAGGGATGGTGGGCTTGTGTTTCTCTGGGATGAGGTGTCCTATATAAAAGCATCCAAATTTAAAATTGTTAAAATGCTAGGTACTCCATAAGCAGTGTCTTCCAATGGAATTTGGCCCAGAGGACTCCAGCATGCTACTTTTGGGACTGTCAAATCTCTAAAAGAAACTCTTTTATGCTTATAGTTTTCATGAAAATTACCCTTTGCAGACTATTCAAACCAAGCTTTGTAAATTGGAATTTCTTTTTTAAGTCTTGAAATGACACTATTTTGAATTTTGCACCCAAGTCTACACATAGGCTCCACTCTGTAGCCTACATGTTTTATTTTCTTTACTAGGAACATGGCTAACGATGAACTCACATTGCCCGAGTTCATATTCTGGGAGATGCCAAGGTAGTGTTGTCTCTTACAGCTGTGAATTTGATTGTATCTTCATTTTCACTGAGGCTTAGGGAAAGTGAGCCACCCACTTGGCCATAGCAAGAAAGTGGCAGAACCTTCTGTGCCGGTGGTGCTCTCACAAACAGGGTGAATGTAGCCACCAGACTTTCTGCAAGAAGTGTGGCAAGCATCAACCCCACAAAGTGACACGGTGCAGGAAGAGCATGGATCCTCTGTATTCTCAGGGACGGCGACATTATCACAGGAAACAAAGTGGCTACAGCGGGCCGAGTAAGCCGATTTTCCATAAGATGGCTAAAGCTACGAAGAAGACTGTGCTGGGCCTTGAATGTGTTGAGTGCAACCGCGGGTCTAAGAGAATGCTGGCTATTACGAGATGCAAGCATTTTGGAACAGGAGGAGGTAAGAAGAGAAAGGGCCAAGCGATCCATTTCTGAGCTTCATATTTTATTTTGTTATGTGGCAATAAAATCCTGAGGATATGTTCGCTTCAAAAAAAAAGATAGTAGCAGTACTAAGGTTCAAGCCCCCAGGTATTTTGGATGCTTTTGTCATAATCTACCAAAAAAAGGTCTCAAAATTTTACTCCTATGTTTCCTTCTAAAAGTTTTATAGTTTTAGTTCTTACATTTAGGTCTCTGATCCATTTTGCATTATGGCATGAAGTAAAGTTCCAACTTCATTCTTTTGCATAAGACGATCCAGTTGTCCCAGCATCACTTGTTGAAAAAAACTATTCTTTCCCCATTGAATGGTCTTGGCATCCTTGTGGAAAATCAGTTAACCATAAGTGTGAGGGCTTATTTCTGAATTATCTATTCTGTGTCATTGGTCTATTTGTCTGTTCTTGTCTCAGTACCAAACCGTCTTGATTATAATAGCTTTGTTAGTAAGTTTGAAATCAGAAGGTGTAAATCTTCAAACTTGGTTCTCTTTCAATATTGTTTTTGCTATTCTGGTTGCCTTGCATTTCCATATGAATTTTAGGATCAGCTTGTTAATTGTACAGAAAAAGAGCATCTGAAATTTTGACGGGAATTGCATGAAATCTGTAGGTCAATTTGTATAGTGTTGCAGCTTAACAATATTAAGTCTTCTGATCCAAGGACACAGGATGTCTTTCCAGTTATGTAAGTCTTCTCTAATTTCTTTCAGCAACGTTGTTTAGTTTTTAGGGTACAGGTTTTATGTTTCTTAAATTTATTCCTAAGTATTTCATCCTTTTTGATGCTATTTTATATAGGCTTATTTTCCTAATTTAATTCTCAGATTGTTCATTTTTTTCATCCAAAACAGTTATATGACATTGCATCTGGAAGTACCTACGCTAGCATTTGTTAGTTTCTTTCTTCCCTCCCACTTCCTTCTGTTCCCTACCCCTCCCTCCCTCCCTCTCCAGCTAGCCACTGTGCCATGACTGGACCCATAACAATGAACAAGAATTCTCTGTTCTCGTCTACTATACAGTCCAGATTCAGAGTTCTTTGAGTGTCTGTAAAGTATCTTCTCATGGTTGGCCTTCTCAAATCGGGATCCAAAGAGCCCTTCCCTTATAACTGGCAATGATATCTCTGAAGTCTTCTTCGCTTTCTAATGGCCCCTCTTCTCTTTTTCATGTGTTGAGGATTTAAATTTATATTATTCAGGCACAGCACATCTCTAACCTCATACAAGGCTAACATCTTGAGTCAGACAGCCCTCATTAAATGAGCCCCAGATCCCTCTCACCTCATTGCATGTAGAGGAATTTGGAACATAAGATTATTTCTTCCAGCAGTAGAGCCACTGGTCTATATAAGTGTGTGATGCTGTTGTTGGCTCTCTAAGCACCTGCTGAGGAGAGATAATCCTTGCTGAAGATATTGGACAGAACACCATTGTTTCCTGTCCCCACCCCCGACACTTGAGTGTCAATGACTAATTGTTATAAGGAGTGACAAAGAGGGCTCTTGCTCATCTCATTTTATTTAATAGGGTGGAGAACTAGATTCTTCCAGCCCCTCAGAAGAGTTTTTCTCTCTGGGTCTTTCATGCCTCAACTTCCCATCCCTGCTCCCCAGTCACCAGGTGTGCCTTTTCTCTCTCTTCTTCCAAGATTCTTCCTCCTTCTCTTCATTCAAAATGTCACTCCGGAAGTGAGGCACAAGTCTGCAATTAGGGTCAAAGCAGGGCTTACAAGTGAAAACAACTTCTTAAGAGTTTTTACATGGCACATGCCTGAGAACATCCCACTTTTGTCTTCTTTCTTTCCATTGGCAGCGCTGCATTCTAACAATATATATGCTCTTTTAAACACTATGTGTTGTGTATTACTCTTAATTTATGTTTGTCTGCAGTGGGGGTGGGAGGAGGCAATTTAAAATATTTGATTCAATAATCAAAAAACACCCAACAAATAAAAATCCTGGACTGGGTGGCTTCATAGGTGAATTTTACCAAACTTTCAAAGAACAACAAACAGCTATCCTTCCCGAGCTATTCCAGAAAATTCAAAAGAAGGGAAGACTTCCAAGCTCATTTTACAAAGTCAGCATTATCTTGATTCCAAAACCTGATAAACACATTTTAAAAAAGAAAAGAAAAATATAGACCAAAATCCCTGATGAACATATGTGCAAAAATCCTCATCAATATATTGCAAACCAAATTCAGCAATACATTAAAAAGTTCATACATCATGATCAACTGGGATTTACTCCTGGGAAGCAAGATTGGTTCAATATCTGCAAATCAGTTATCATGACATGCCACGTAAACAAAATGAAAGATAAAAATCATACAACTCAACACCCCCAAAACAATCTAATTTAAAAATGGGCAGAGTACCTGAAGAGACACTCCTCCAAAGAGGACATACAGCTATCCAATAGACACATATGAAAAGATGCTCAATATCACTAATTCTCACGGAGATGCAAATTAAAACCACAATGAGATATCACCTCATACCTGTCAGAATGGATATCATGAATAAATTAACAAATACGTGTTGGCAAGGATGTGGAGGAAAGGGAACCCGAGTGCCCTGTTGGTGGGGAATCCAGATTGGTGCAGCCATTGTGGGAAACTTGGTAAAGGTTCCTGAAAAAAATTAAAAATGGAACTACCTGTGCCCCAGCAATTCTGCTTGTGGGTGTATATCTGGAGAAACCCAGAAGACTAATTTGAAAAACTATATGCACCCCATGTTCACTGAAGCATTATTTACAATAGCTGAAATATGGAAGTAACTCAAGTGCCCAGTAATAGATGTATGCATAGAAAAGCTGTGGTACATATATGCAAGGGAATATACCTTGGCCATAAGAGAAAATGAAATCTTACCATTTGAGACAACATGGGTGGACCTAAAGGATATTATGCTAAGTGGAATAAATTAGACATAGAAAGACAAATGCTGTCTTATTTCATTTATATGTGGAATCCAAGGAATAAACAAAACAGAAACAGACTCATAGATGCAGAGGACGAACTGATGATTACCAGATGGGAGGGGGCTGGGGTACTGGGTGATAAAAGGTGAAGGGATTAAGAAGTACAAATTGGCAGTTACAAAAACATTATGGGGATATAAAGTACAGCACAGGGAATATAGTCAATAATATTGTAATGACTATGTGTGTTGCCAGGTGGGTACTTGAATTATTGGGGAAATCACTTTGTAAATTATAGAATTGTCGAACCACTATGCTGTACATCTGGAACTAATATAAAATAATATTAAATGTCAACTGCAATTGAAAAATAAAATTTAAAAAAGCATAGAGGCTTCCAAAAATGACTCAGAACCCCCACATGCCCCTCGAGGAGGCAGACCGGGCGGCTGAGAGGGGCTCACTTCTCAGCAGAGTCGTGCTCTGCCTCCAGGCCCTGGGATCCGGAATGGCTGTCTTTCTGAGTGCAGGGAACCCTGTTCACCAAAACTAGCGTGAGTCCTCATTTCCACTGTACAGACGGGGGAACTGAGGCCCAGAGGAGTGACCAACATAATGTATATGTAAAAAGTGTGCAGGGTCTAGCAGAACTAAGTCCTGCTTGAGTGTGGTCGTCAGGGTAATAATATGGGTGTAATAATTTATAGTTTTGATTTGAATGTTTCATCTGAAATGTCATACGGTGTACTGGAGTGTGATACCATTGTGTTACAGAATTACATGCTTATGATTTTGTAATAAAAAGGGGCGTTATTTGTGCCACACCCTGTATATTATATTATATATCTTTATATTATATAACATTATGCAATACATCATATATGTTATATGCACTATATATCAGATATACTATATATTATATAACATAATACACAACAATATAGTAACTAACATTATACAGCTAGTCTCTTGGCAGCTGTGCTAGGAGTTCAGCCCATTTGAGAAGGCTCCAGTGTCGGCCCTTCCCCCTCAACCAGGCTTCTCAGACTTTCTTTTGAAATATTTGTTAAGAACAGAGAAAAAGGAGTATATACATGGCCTATAGCCAGAAATTTCTTTTAAAAATAAATGTAATATTTGTATTTGGTTCCAAATGGTCCTGTTTATTTTAATATAAAGTACATTTAATATAAAAATGTTCACTCCCCCAATGGTCAAGTCAAAGGACACTCCAGGGAGATGCCACATCAGCCAAGTGTCATTCCTGGCACACCTGCTGCAGGACACCACCATCTACTCAGAACTCCTAAGTTTGAGTTGGTGTCCGGCCGAATATAGTTCTCATTCCCACCTGTCCTCCTGTTTTGCATTGGCTTCTAGCATGGCAGCAGATGGAGGCAGTGTTTGCACTTCCAGGGTCCTCAGTTTCCCGCCTCTGGGTTTTATGACACAACTCTGGTTCCACCCCTTCAGGATATGGCAGAGGTGACATAGGACGTAGGAGGGAAAGAGGAAGTGAAAAGCCATACACTGGGGTGCAGATGCGTTTCTCACAGCAGGCTGGCTCTCCTCAGATGGAGAGGTGAGGGCCCTGAAGCCTGACGTCCACTTTTCCACCAAGGGCCAGCTTCTCTGGGGCCCACAGTCCCCAGTTACTGCTGTGAGTGCACTAAGTGACAGCCTTTGGTGTCCTTGTCTTTCCCTGAGCACTTTTCTCCAAACAGCCCTCTCAGTGGTTGTACAGGTGTGGATCCTTCCGTGAATCGTTGCACACCTATGATCGCTGCCATTTGGGAAACCTCACCTCTCTCTGACACAAAACATCCCAGGCATGTAAATTTCCCATTGCTGCGGCAACAAATTATCACAGTACTAGCAGCTTACAACAATATGGATTTACTCTCTTTAACAGTTCTGGAGCAGACAAGCCTGAATTCTAGGTGCTAGTGGGGATGCCTTCCTTCTAGAAGCTTTAGGGGAGAATCCATTTCCTTACCTTTTCCAGCTTCTTGGCAACAATATTCTCACATCACAGCCTCTTGCTTACGTGACGCAGCTCCTAACGCCCATGCTGAGCCCCAGCCTCCTTTTTATAAGGATCCTGTGATTACATCAGGTCCACCTGGATAACTGGGGCGCTCTTCCCATCTCTAGATCCTTAACTTAATCACATCCGCAAAGTCCCTTTTGCCATCATGGAAGGGAACTTTCACCAGTTCTGGGGATTAGGATGTTGACATTCAGCCTCTCGCACCAGGGGACACAGAATTTTTGGCACCAACTGCTGGGAAAGCCTACCTGTCCTGTAGGTGACAGTGCTGCTGGCATCGCTCTCAGACGCTCAGTGTGGCGTTCACTTTGAGAGCTGCATTGAAAGCTTGTGGACGCTCAGACTTGAATGCAAATTCTCACTCAGTTGTTTGCTGTGACCTCTCACAGGTTAAATGTATTATCGCTGAGGCTCAGTTTTCTCATCTGTAAAATGGAGGCCGTATCTAACTTTCCAGAGAAGATGGAAGCATCTAGCATGTGGCTGGCAAACAGTAGGTGCTCAATAAATGATACCTAGAATTATTTGGGAAATTTCTAGTGAGCTACATTGGAGTAGGACGGACACTGTTCCTTAGCTAGTGTTGGATGGCTTCATGAGTTCTTCTATGGTTATGAAAACCAAGCTAAATATATAAATGCTTTTCCGCAAACTCCCTGATTCTAAAACCTGCTCCTGCAAGCTTAGAAAGGGCATTCAGTAGTGACATAGTAGGATTTCGTTCCTGCATTCCCCTCTGCCTGCCCTGCTCCCCTCAGGCTCAGTGGCTGGCATGTTTAGTCCCAAGGTTAGATCTGTCTGGAATGAACAACGCCCAAATTGGACCTGGAATTGCCCCAGGCCCCTGGGCCAGAAATACACAAGCCTGAGAAGGACCTCCCCCAAGAGGGTCCGCAGCTTTCTTTTCTCATGGCTGGGAACTAACTTGGGTAGGAGCAATTGGTGTTTGTGCCAAGGAAGTTTATTTTTTTTGAGGAAACAGAGACCATGTTGCTTGTGAAGCCTCCACCTGTGTTGGCTTCTGGGGTCTTTATCTCAAGTGGGAGGGGCTAACACAGGTGAGTACTGGCACCCGGTTAATTTACATAAGCTATCTTTGTTTGTTCCTCAGGATATTACTGTCCATGTTTTAATGATGAGGAAGCTGTACCCTGAGTGGTTACCTCTCTTATCTGAGTTGGCACAGCTGCTAAGGGGCAGCTCTGGCATCTGTCCAACTTCTAAGCCAACCAGCCCGTGAGACTGCAATATCTGAATTTCTGGATGATTCATCAATCTATTGGATTACAAGAAAGGAAAAACAAGAGTCCCCTATCAGAAGCAAGACCATGATCTATGTGCTTTATCGGGTGATTTATAGGCTCACTGTTGCAGACCCAGCGCCTCCTGGCAGAGAGCCACAGCTGTCATGCCGCTGGGTATACCCTTGACTTGCTTAACCTCCCCCTCCCTCCTGAAACGTAGGCCCCCACCTCCACCCAAAGGCATTGCAAGGGTTATCTTGTCCTTTTTGAATAAATATTACAGTTTTATCTGTTCGTTTTTGAATTGGGAATGCAGTTACCCAATTCACAGTTCAAAAAATACAAAAGCAGATGCAGTGAAAACGCTCTGTCCTGTCCTTTTCCCTCAGCCGCCCACTCTCTTTCCCAGAGGCGAATAACATCGTTGGTTATTGGTGTTCCCTTCCAGAGATATTTTACGTAAATCCAAGCAAATAAACATTTATGCTCTTCTTTCTATACCATACATGTCATTCTGCATCTTGCCCTTTCTGTTTAATTTTCCCACATCAGGTATGAAGAGCATCCTCATTTTTGATGTGAAATAAAAAATTTATGTAAAATCACAAAAAAGATCATGTTTCATGACAAAGCAAATCTTTAAAAAACAAGCTACATATTTGTCAGCTAGCTAGCAAACTACCTGTACATTATTTCTTTAGGAAATTGGCCAAGGAAAAAAAAAGAAATTGACCGAGTTAAAAAATGTTAAAAGTTTTGTAGAGTTCAGATTAATTGAATAAATAGTTACTTACCACCACAAGTTATTTTGGATCAGTTTTTTTTTGTTTGTTTAATTTGGAAACTCAAGCACTAGTTGGCATTATTAAAAAGAGAGACTTCGGTAAATTGTCAGTGTAAGTTTGCTGCTGCCAGTCCAATGCCAGTGGGAGTTCCTCACCTGGGGCGCAGTAAGTGGAGAAGCTTTATTTAGGTCATGAGTTTGCGAACCAGGAAAGTCTACCATCCTCCGGAAACTGAAAGTGTGCTGCTCTGAGACGAAGGGGAGATGTGCTTATACAGGGACAATGCCTGTTCTGGTCCCCGACTGGTCCATTTTTATGGAAATGATGGGCCCAAATTCACAGTTTGATTGGTCCAAATAGATGGTCCTGACTGGTTGAAATCACATTTTGAGTGGTCATTATGGAGTCACTATACTTGGTAAGGAGGCAAATGAGGATATAGCTCCACAGCTCCAATGGGACAGGGCAGGTCTCAGCCCACTGGTTGAAATATGATTCTAGGAACCCCTTTTTAAGGGTCAGCTCAGCCAGCAGGAACATAGTGCAGGAGGCTTGACATATCAATATATGAGGTCTGTCTGGAAAAAGTTCAACCATTGTTAGTGTGACGAGAACAATTTGTGCAACATTGATGTAACCTGGCAGCCAAGGAGGGTGGACTGGTATGTGCACGCATGAACAATGATGACTTCACTGTACTAGTCAGTGGGGGTGGTAGACGTCGTTGAGTGAGCATGTGTACTGTGTAGCCGTTGCATTCAAAATGACTGAGCAAATAGAGCAATGAGTCTGCATCCGATGTTGCATTAAGCTTGAACATTCCTCCATGGAAACTGTTCAGGTGATGCAGAAGGCCGCAGCTATGGGCAGCTGGTGACTGGCAGCTGCATCATGACAATGGGCCCACTCATGCATCATGTCTGGTGCAGAGTTTTTTGGCAAAACATCACATTACCCAGGTGACTCAGCCCTACCCTCTACAGCCCACATTTGGTGCCCTGTGACTTCTGGCTTTTCCCAAAACTAAAATCACCTTTGAAAGGGAAGAGATTTCAAACCATGAGTGAGATTTAGGAAAATACAACAGGGCAACTGATGGCGATTGGGAAAACTGTGTGAGATACCAAGGTGCCTACTTTGGAGGGTACTGAGGCGTCATTGTCCTATGTACAGTGTTTCTTGTATCTTCTTCAATAAATGTCTCTATTTTTCATAGCACGTGGCTTGTATTCCTTCTTGGGTTCACAGAAATTTGGTGTCACCATATTCCAGATAAACAAGAGAGAGGGGAGACCATGTCTATGGAATCCCATTGCTTTGCCTTGGATGGAGAGCCCTGGAGCTGCGCTGCTGCTATAGCATACCACTGGACTGGCCCACAGGTGCATTTCCACAGGGAGACTGCGCCTGGGAATGCAACCACAAAAAGTCTTTGTCCCTTCTCACTACTTTTCTTCCCCGGAAAGCTGCCTGACTTCTTTGCTCTTATCATCCACCTCATCTGCTCACCCCCTTTCCCCAGTATGAGAGGACAAGAGTTAGTTATCTGAGAGGACTCAGGGGAGAAACACACTAACCAGAAGAAGCAATTCTATTTTTTTGAGTTTTTAAAATTATGTTTTATTGATTATGCTATTAAAGTGGTCCCCTTCACTCCCTCAGGCAATCCCCACACTATTGTTCATGTCTGTGGGTCATGCATATAAGTTCCTTGGCTACTCCATTTCCTACACTGTACTTTACATCCCCATGGCTATTCTGTAACTACCTATTTGTACTTCTTAATCCTGTCACCTCTTCATCCATCCCCCCACACCCCACCCCCATCTGGCAGCCATCAAAGCACTCTCCATATCCATGATTCTTCATGTTTGCTGAGTTTGTTTTATAGATTCAATTGTTGACAGATCTGTATTTATTGCCATTTTATTGTTCATAGTTTTGGTCTGCTTCTTTTTCTTAAGTCCCTTTAACATTTCATATAATCATGGTCTGATGATGATGAACTCCTTTAGCTTTTTCTTGTCTGGGAAGCTCGTTATCTGCGCTTCCATTCTAAATGATAGTTTTGCTGGGTAGAGCAATCTTGACTGTAGGTATCTGCTTTCCATGACTTTGAAAATTTCTTGCTAATCCCTTCTAGCCTGCAAAGCTTCTTTTGAGAAATCAGCTGACAGTCTTATGGGGACTCCCCTGTAGTTAACTACTGCTTTTCTCTTGCTGCTTTTAAGACTCTCTCTTTATCTTTAACTTTTGGCATTTTAATTATGATGCGTCTTGGTGTGAGCCTCATTACAACCATCTTGTTTGGAACTCTCTGCTTCCTGGACTTGTGTCTCTTTCCTTCGCCATATTGGGGAAGTCTTCTTTCATTGTTTTTTCAAATAGGTTTCCAATTTCTTGCTCCTTCCCTTCTCCTTCTGACACCCCTATGATGTGAATTTTGAAATGCTTGAAGTTGTCCCAGAGGCTGCTTAACACTCTCCTCATTTTTTGGATTCTTTTTTCTTCTTGTTGTTCTGCATGGTTGTTTTTTGCTCTTTTGTTCCAAATCATTGATTTGATTCTTGGCTTCATCCGCTCTACTCTTGTTTCCCCGTAAATTGTTCTTTATTTCAATTAGTGTATGCTTAATTTCTGACTGAATCTCTTTTATGCTGTTGAAGTCCTCACTAAGTTCTTTGAGTGTCCTGCTAACAACCAGTGTTCTCAACTCTGCATCTGATAGATTGCTTATCTTCATTTTGTTTAGTTCTTTCTCTGCAGTTTTGATCTGTTCTTTCATTTGGGTCTTGTTTTTTGGTCTCTTCATTTTGGCAGCCTCCATGTGTTTGTTTCTATGCATTAGGTAGAGCTGCTGTGACTCCCTGTTTTGGTAGCGTGGCCTAAGGTAGTAGGTGTCCTATAGATTCCAGTGGCACAGCCTCCCGTATCACCCAAACTGGGTACTTGAGGTACACCCTTAGTGCAGGCTGAGTACTCCCTCCTCTTGTAGTTGAGCCTTGATTGCTGTTAGCAGGTCAATGGGAGGAATTTACCCAGGCCAGTCAGCTGCAAGGACTGGCTGTGACCACTGACCCCCAATCTCTACCCTCTGTGGAGGATCAGCTGTGCACGGGCAGGGTGCTGCAATGTGGTATGTAGCTGTCTACTGGGTGTGCAGGCTCCAGCGTTTGTAACTTGTAACAAAAAGTAACTTGTGTTGTGCTTGGAGGTTCCCAGGTGAAGCCAAGCTGTGAACCTAGGCTGGCTGCTGCTAGTGCTTGGCGGGGGCCACTTAGCAAGACGTATGGGGGCTGGGGGCTTGCTGAGGCTGGCAGTTGTTTGTTTGAGAGGATTTATGAAGTTGTGAAGCGTGCATTAAGACAAGCTATTCATGTGGAAAAGCCACTGTTAGCAGAGAGAGTGGGCCTGTAAGTTCTGTAGGCCTCAGGGAACCACAAGAGCTGGACAAACCAGGTGAGCCAGGTTGACAGAGTCTTAGATATGGCACCCGCCTGCTGGCTCTGTGGCATTGTGGAAGGAGGGCTCAGAAAAGGAACAGTGGCCTCTGCCTGCTGTTCTTTCTGGGAGAGAGCTGTCCCCCAGCTCTCGCCCTGATACCAGACATTTCAGTTCTTCCTGGTATGTCACTGGTGCCTTTCAAGCTGCCACCTCAGTGCTGGAGATCAGCGGGAGTGAGCCTGAGTAAGTCTGTGCGTGGGCCCTTTAAGAGAAACTGCTTAGGAATCCAGCAGTTTCTCCTACTGACTCAATGACTTGCTGGTTTGTACAGCTAGAAGTTATGGGCACTTAGCTTCCTGGCACTGGAACCCTGAGCTGCAGGGCCTGGTGTTGGGCTGGGACTCCTGGCTCCCAAGATATCCCTCCCGAGATATCCCTCCTGAATTTTTCTCTATCATATGTGGGTACGGGACTAGTCCGTTCCACATCTCAGCTTCTCTGCCTCCCCTGCTAGTCTGGATGGGTGGGGTTTCTTAAATTCTGTAGCTGTCGGACTTCCATTCGGCTCTATTTCTGCTTGTTCTTCGTGACGGTTGTTATATAGATGTAATTTTGATGTGGTTTTGCAAGGAGGTGAGTTGTGTTTTTCTTTGCCTCCGTCTTGACCGAAAGCCAGGAGGCAGCTCTTGATGAAGCAGGGAGGCATGGTGGCGTCCATGGCCAGCAGAGCCACTTTGCCTTGCCAGAGTGGTCCCTGCTCTAATAAACTCTAGGGCCTCGAGTAATTCCCCCAGATCCATGGGCAGAGCTGTTCACCAACGGTCCACTAAAAGTAACTGGTTATTAACCATTTTTAAAGAAGTAGACTCCACGACACCCACTGGTACAGTAACATCCCGACCATCATTAGTAGATACTGAGTGCTTATTGTACTCCAGACCTCCTGCTGAGATGCTTCTCACAGCTCTCCAGTGAAGTCGATACTGTTATAATATCATTTTACAGATAAAGAAACTGAGGCTTAGAGAGGTAAAGCTACTTATCCAAACAGGTGGTAGAGCTTTGCGATCAGGCTCTGTGCTCGGTCTGGCTCTCCTGCCTGTGTCAATATTCTCTACTTAGCTTCCTTGGCACCATCGGAAAGTTCCAGCTAAGATCACTGAAATTTAAGGCCGTTTCTAATCTTCTGCCTTCAAGAAAACAAAAAATCTTATGTTTATGTCCTTTGTAAAATTAACTCTTTATATCCTTGAAAACCATAATTAAGAATCCTTTCAACTTTCCCTCCTTTGATTCTTTTCTCTTTCTCCTGTTGTGTAAATTTTAAGCAACAGGGTTTATTGGAGATGATCATTCGCTGTGCTAGGCCATCAGAGGACACGAGGAATAGATGTGGCTCCTAATTGTTCTAAAGAGTTTCACCATCTGCTTAATAATAGCTAGCACTTATCGTGTATTTACTATGCCAGGCACTGTGCTACGTAGCTTATGCGCATTCCTTCATTGAATCCTCATAACAACCGTTTGAGGCAGATACTATCGTTTTTTCCATTTTATGTAAACCAAAAATAAACTGAAGCCCAGAAGGTTTGGGGAAACCTGCTCACAGTTATATAGCTCACAGTTGGTTGAGAGCTTCAATATTACACATGAAAATATGACTGAGAATTCCAGATGTTATATAACAAAGTCTCAGAAAGTTGTAACTGACCCAGGCAGCAAGTGTTAGAGAAGGAGAGACACCTGAGGCTTGGAGTCCTTAGGAAAGATGTCTCAGAGGAGATGGGACTTAAGCTGGACCTTGGAAAGGGTGTTGACACAGTGAGGACTAGGGAGGAAGGGAGCAAAGGCATGAGGCTGGGAAAGTGCCCAGTGAGGCTGACCCTGTTTGAACTTGAGGACTTAGCAGGGGAAAAATAGAGAATCCCTTCGGAGAGGTAAATCATGGCCGAGGCGCGGAAGTCTCAAGTGAAGTAAGTTTCTTAACAGGAGGGGTGTGTGTGCATACATGTGTGTGTATTAATATATGGAAAAGATTAATAGTAAGACTGAAAAGGGTGTTAGTTATTTTTTAAAGACACAGTATGCCATAGTGTGTACTTTTAGACTATTGATTGCGTATCGGCAAAAGCACCTCTATTTGAATTTCACAACGAGTTGTTTACATGTCTAGTTGTTTACATGCTGAGATTTTTCCTGAGCAGTTTATCGTACCTCTCTCCTTTGTACTCATCAGCTTAAAGGTGTGTGTGCAAGGGAGAGTAGGTAGCATGTGCTCCCCAACATGCTCTTAAGTGCTTTCACATCCCCACCGCCTACGAATTGTAGCTTCTAGAACTGCTGAAGTGCGTTCTTTGCCTGAGGCTATGTGGAGGGCCAGCTGATGGCACATAGATAGCCCTGACTTAGCAAAAGAACCTCTCTGAGCCCCTTATCTCCTCCCTGCTCCTAGACCCCCAAATGAATGCGTGTTGGCTGTTCAGTGAGTCAGGCACCGTGTAAAGAACATACATCATGGGATGTTATACCTGGAGGCACCCTATAGAACAACTGGTCCAAACACAGGCTTTCCTTCTTCTCTTCAACATGCTTTGACCTAAAAGGGACTGGTCAGACCATCTGGGGATTGTTCCATGTTGTGGATTCCTCAGAGCTTCACGTAAACATTGAAAGCTCAAGGAAGTACCATATTAGACAAACCATTTCCTTACGGAGAGGGTGCTTGCCGATCCAATTTATTGTTCACGGGCTACGTAACTGGGTGCTTAAAATTGCTTTAAAAACCATCAAAACAGAAACACACAGATTCATGCAAGATGAGAGTGGTCACTGGCACATCTAATCTCTCCTGGAACTGTGAGCGATGAGATCGAGGCTGCGAATGGGGATGGAACACAGAACTGAAACCCCGTAACATTTTCAGCAAGCACTTCCCAAACATCTTGACCCTGGCTAGATTTCTCGCTTTCTGGCACAGCAGTGAACACTCCCTAGAACCAGTGTTCCTCAGAAATGTGTTGGAAGCGCCGCCTTAACCTAGTCCCCTCACTTTGCTGGTGGGTGAATGGGTAACGGCAGAGTTGGGACTGGGATGTGGGAACAGGAGTCACAGAAAGTCCCGATCCTTGTCACCTTCCTCATGCCCATGTATACCGATTCTCAACCTCTAACAGCAGAGGTGTGTGTGGAGGCGAATGTTGCCTGGGGCAAAGCACCATGGAGAGTAGCAGAATGGGGGGCCAGTGGGGGAAGTGCTTTCTTGGGGGCTGATGCTCGCTGGTGGAGCAGTGGATGGTGGCCGCTGAGAGCGGGTTCTGCCAGGTGAATGACATTTCTGTGTCCCCCGAGGATGACAGGGTTCCTCTGCAGCCTCGGGCCAGGGGCAGCTCCTTGAGCCATCTTTCTGGGCAGCGGCTCTGGAACTGCTGATTCACTGGGAGAGCGTCCAGCACAAGTGCGGTGTAGGTTTGCTTAAGCAGCCTGTGTTTAAGAAGGGGGTTTTAGGTGAACTGGAGACTCCCTGGGACTTTGAATGTAATGATTGTTTAGGGTCTGGGAATAAAAGGAGAACAGAGGACCAGGAACACCAAAGCTGTTGTTGGAGAAAGGAAGGGCAGTTGCCCAAACTCCCGGGCCTGAGGTAACTGATAAGATAAGCAGAACAAGTCTTTAAACTGGTGCTTGAGGGGAAATGGGTGTGAAAAGAAATCTGAAGGAGAGGTGAGCTGCACAGACCTGAGTGCTTTTCTGCGGAGCAGGGAAATGACTGAGGGGGGAACAATTGGTGACTTTATCCTTGTGCATTATTATTTATTGTTATATGTTGTTATTTATTGTTTTTCTACTCTATGAGGCTTTAACTTGAACCGAGTCCATTCTTTAGGCTTTAAGCCCTTGAAGAGGGTTTTAGGGGTTGTGCTCTACCCGCCCTTCTCTTATACTACTCGATTCAATCCTCTCTCCTCCTCCTCCCCAGCAGAAATTAACCTGTATACACAAAAGGCACTCAGTTGTTCTATGAGCTAATAGAACAATTTGGCCAGTTCTACTCATAAAACCTTGATGACTGCTTAATCTTAATGCACTGAAAGAACAGAAAAATGATTCTGTCGTTTCCTTTCCTGGCCTAGCAGAAAGGCAGGATATGAGTTTTCTCTGGACCCCATGTCCCTCACCGCCTATCCCTGGCCCTAAGCAGGAGCGTAGCCATTCCTTCTTGCAGAATGGTTGGTCTTCACAGAAGTTCCCACCATTACCACTTGCTCGTTTTCGAGACAGTTCCATGGTTTCCAATGGCATTTTGGAGTTGCTGATACCTACAGTTTATTAGGACCAGAGCTGCTGGGAGCAGGCTCCTGAGTGGGTCCTCTCCTGCTAGTCCTATCTTGAGATAAACACACAGAAGACTGTCACATGCCTGAGGCTAGAATGTCAAGCTCACACTGGACCCGCACCTCCCTGCTCTCCCCTGGCAGTGCCGTATAGCTGCTACTAAGCAACCGGTTCATCTAACGCCCCCTGGCCAGCAGATACAGAAGCAGGCCTGTAACTGCTCCTGGACACCTCCAGCTGGAGACACCCAGGGCCCAGAGCCTGACCTGCTGCTGCCCACCCCTGTCCCTGCATGCTGAGAGCCCTGGAGGTGCGGGTCAGCCTTTGGAGACTGGAAAGAATGATGGACCTCAGTGTTGTGACAACAGATTCAGCTTGAATTAAACAGAATCTCAACCTCATGGTCGGAGGAGTCTCCTAATTCCAGAGAAGTTTGAAGTGATCTATACCTGAATTCCGTATGTTCAGTTGAATTCCAAACCCTTAAGAGGCAGTTAATTTTATTACCTTGCATCAGGGAGCTCAGGGTCGAGGACGGGCCACACATATCTCTGACCTGCAGCTGGTGGGACATGGGAACCAAGGAGTCAGTGGTCTCCCATAATCACTCACACCCCACTGTGCCTCTGGGGATCTTTAAGGGCTTCTCATGGTTAGGTTTGGTCTTTTATTATAAACTACGGATAAGTATTAAACAGTATATACAGCAAATCAAGTACTATGTTGAGGGGAAACCAAAGCATTTACCAGTCAGTACAAGGTGACTCCTGCCTTTAAAGAACCTGTAACTATGGATGAAGAAAGGGAGTGCACAGAATGTTCTAGAAAAGAAGTTCCCAAACATTCCCTATTCATGGTGCCCTTAATCTCAGTAATGTTTTCATGGTGCTCCCAGGCCTAAAGAAAGGCCTAGCAATTCCATTTAGTAAGTAATACATATTTAGGTCCTAACAACAGAACAGATACTTGAAAAAAATAACACATAAACTGAAGGAATAAAAATTTGTGTATTTCATTCTTCAATAATCAGGATGAGTTATAATGGGACACGTGTGCTATTGGGCACTGAGAGCTTCTCAAGCCTTGGAATCAGCTAGAACACAACCGGCCTCATTTCCTAGCCTACCTTGATTTTTGTCTGGTACTTTTGTTTATTTGTTTTGTTTATCATAAGCAACTGCCAAAAACCGAGCTTCACAGAGATAGGATCGTATTGAAAGGAATGCAGTGCGACCCGATATTGAAACTGAACTTCCTACAGCTAGTAGTTCCTGCAGTGCCCAGTAGTTGCTGACTACCACCGTGTTTCCATGAGAATGCGAAGTATGCTGCAGTGCCCCTGGGAGTTTGCTGTGGGGCCTCCGGACACCTTGGGTGCCCAGGCATTCGGTCTGGGGACCAAGGTTCTAAAGCACAGAAACTGGTGGTGGAAAATCCAAGGTCAGGAGGAGGCTGGGGCACCCCTGTCCCATTTCTTCTCAAGTAGTCATATGATGAGTGTTTGTGGGTCAAATGTAAGGTTACATGAAAGTCTGTGATTGCAACTTGATTCCTTTGCTGTTATGTTTTACCGACTGTGGAATTGCATTTAGAATTGCAACATATTGTTCAAGATGAGCCACAGGTACAGGGAGCCAGAATCTGTAGGTTTGAATCCCAGCTCTACTACTTAGCTGGGGGTGAATTGAGGCATGGACTCTTGAGGGTTTGGCTTCATGGTTTGTGAAAGGAGAATGACAGTGACTTCCCAGGGTATTGGGAGGATTTGAAAGTGCAACTGCACTTTGCCAGGCGCGTGAATCAGTAAGTGTTAGTTCTGTTACTCTTACTCCTGTGTGGGCGTTTAAACTTCAGTGTGACGGAGCATGACAAGCTTTTCTCAGGAAGAGGTGTTCATTGGAGGAGCGTGGGTTTGGGCTAAGGTGGAGGACGGCACCCTGCCAAGAGGGAAAGGGCCAAGCTACACTAAGTCCCCTTGGTGGAGGCCGGCCTCTGTGCTTGGAGGGCCTGAAAAGCCGCAGAACTGCTCACTGAGGGTGGAGACCAGTCATACCAGCCCAGGTGCCCCAGCACCCCCGCCCTGCTGTGAAAGAGAGCATACCACGCCTGGGTCTCATCCTTGTTCCGTCCGTATCTGGCACAACTGCAGGGCATCCACTGTATTAGAGACATCTGGACGTCTCCCCACAGGCTCCACCTGAGTCTTTTGCGAGTCTGATGAGTGACCAGATGTCCAGGAGCCCCAGGCCAGACTTGTTCCTGCACTGTGACCACGCAGAGGCCTCTGCTGCAAGTCCGAGTCCGAGGGTCCCTTCCCTGCAGGAGCCCCTTCAGGATGGACAGGGGGCCGTTACAGCCCTGCTAGGGCTCTCTACCCAGGAGCTGGTGCCTTCGGAACCTTCATCTCCTGGGCGCCAGAATCCTGGCCTCCTCCAGGGCCTCACAGTTTAATGTGGAAGTGAAAGTATTGGGACATGATGCCTAGCCCGTTTCATCACCTGTAAAATGGGGCTGCTGCCACCTGAGGTCACTAGGCAGTCCATGGGCTTTCAACTGGTGTTGCTGGGGCAGCTGCAGACTCAGGGCATCCAGTTTTCTGGGAGTTCCTGCCAACTATGTTTCTTGCTTTAAAAAGAGTTTGCACTGTTTGCAAATTGTTGCCCACCCCCCACCCCCAAAATACGTTCCAAGACTCAAGACTCATCCTTGCTAGCAGCCTGAGGCAGTGTGACTGTCTATACCCGCAGCGAGCAGTTCTTCAGCCTTTCGGCCTGGATGGCTGGGCTTGCTGAAGTCTTCAGTTTGCTCAGGACAGGCTGTTGTCTGTCATCTGGTCCCAAGATGAAAATCTGAGCACTATCCCTTGAAGAGAAAAGGCTGGAGGAGGGAACAAATCCCTGGATCTGAGCTGTCCCCGGAAGCCTGGATCTCTGCGTTCAGTTAGGTGCTTTGGAAGCTCCCCCTACCCCCCCCGCCCACTTGCCCAGTCCTGAGGCCCTGAGCTCTGTTGACGGGGTCTGCGTTCTACTGGTGGTGGCAGCACAGACCTGTCAAAATAGCAGTAGCAACTGAGGGGCAGGTTTGGTTCTTAGGAAAGAGGTTCTAATTTTCAGCCTCCATCACTAGCTGAGCTCCAGTTGTTTACCAGATGCAACCGATGAAGCGCTAAGCTGAATGTCTCAGCCCGCCTTTGCCTCACATCTGCCCGGCCTGGGCCCCCCGCTGCCACTCTGTACAGCCAACGATGCCAGCAGAGGTCCGCGCCTGGGGTACGTGTGGTGTCCAGTGCATCAGCACCCCGACCAGTACCCCTAGGCTCTGCATTTTGTTTTCATTCACGAGAGAGCACTGCAGTTGGTTTGGGGTGTTTTAGGTTGGCTTGTTTGTTTGTTTATTTATTTAAAAAAAATTTTTTTTTTTTTTTTGCTGCTACATCTTGCAGTAACTTCGTTTTTATTATAGGCTTATGTCTTCCAGCAGACTTTCTGTGTACTACTCGTTTTATACTCTCAGCAATGTTATAAAGCTGGCAGGGCCAGAGGTCAGCCCCGTTTCACAGATGGATTGTGCACATTGAACCAGTGGCAAAGCCAGGCTTCGATCCCATTTTGATTTCAAGTCTTGACGCCTTACCCGTTCGCCGTGATGCCTTGCACTTACCTCCCTGGCCCTCCGCTTGTTTTGAATCCCGTAGCTCTGAGAACTGACGGGAGCAGATTTTCTTTGTATCGTTACTGGCTCCTGCACACGCTCCCGAGCATGTGTCATGCGTTGGGGCCGTGGCTGTATGTCATTTCACCCCACAGTGGCCTTGAAGGTGTTATTCCAGTTTTATACCTAAGAGATCTGAGCTTCCTCCACATCAGATGGCTGAGGTCACACAATTCCAAATGCCGGAATCAGAGCTTCGGTCCACTTCCCCCCCTCCCCATTCCACTTCCCTTTCCAGTAAATTCTGCTGGGCCTTGGCCTGCGTTATTAACAGGCACTCAGCAGTACCTCAGTGCCCGAATCAGTCTTTTCAGAAAGGGGTTCAGAAGCTTGCAAAACCTCTTGTCCTCGGGAAGCTTTTTCATTGCCCACAACAGAAACTACCTGGCTGATTTCAGCAGAATGGAATTTTTTGAAAGGACATTAGTTCATCACGGAAATATTAGGCAGGCTGGGGAAGTGGACTTGGAAAACAAGAGGAACAAAGGAAGGTTTAGCAGCTAGAATCACAGGCCAGGTCTCACCAGGAAACCTGGCTGACACAAACAGACTCTTGCTTACAATGGTGCTGACACTGGACTCTTGGTGACGTTGTTGGCATCACGGCTCCACGGCCCTGGGAAACGGGGTGTTGCTGTCCCCACTGCCAGCCTGGGTTCTCCACCTTCCTCTCTCCTTGTATACCAGGTCCAGGGGAGAATCCACCAGGTGTGTGCCCATGCCTTCACTGCAAAGGCTACTGGGAAAGCAAGCCCGCGGCCTGGCTCCCACAGTGGGAAGAAGCTGTCCCTCTCACAGGGGGGAGTTTCCCAGATAGGACCAGGAGATCTAGGTGTTGCGTGACCCCTGAAAATTACAAATCTCCATTACACACCCCCAAACACACACATGCACACAGCACAGCTAATTCTAGGTTACCTCTGCGTTGCTCTCCGTCACCACCTTCCCACCACTCCCCACACCTTATCGCAGGCTTGGCCTAAATTGCAGAGATGATATTGGTGCAAGGGCTTTTGGCAGTGAATTGTTACTGATTAGCTTGATACGCCAGGAGCCCGGGATCTGGTTTGCCCTGTGGCTGTGGTTTATCGCTGTCGTCTGGCCCAATCAGCAAGAACACTGTGCTTTTCAGCTGAAGATTGTCTCCCCTCTGACTTTTTCCTCTGTTTCTGGCTGTGGGGGAGCTTCATTGTGTCTCTGTGAGGACGCGTGGAGCACTGGGCTACTTTCCTTTCCGGGGCTCCAGTGGGGGAGGGGTGGCAGGCCGCGTGGGGGTTTTGCTGCTGGCACACTGCTTCCTAGAGGTGAAGTGTGCGGTGAGCCCATTGCCACCCAGTTCCCTTTGCCAAGATGCAGGTGTCTTTGTGCAGAAGGCTGGAGCCCTTTCTTGCAGGGCTTTCTTTATTCACCTGCGGGAACCCAACACCACAGTGGCCTGTTTCCCCAGCCCCCCTCCTTCCTGATAAGATTCTTCAGTCGCCGTGGCCAGTTCACCTCCATAGATGTGGAGCAACTGGACGCCTGTGTTTCAATGAAAACAGCCACTCTGATTCTCGCACTTTGAGGCCCCCTCCTGCCATTCTTTCTCTCTAGCTCTTCCCTCTTGCAAGCACTCGCTAGCCTTGCCCACCCTCCTTTGCCTTTCCAAATTACTTTTCAACTCAGGGCTGGGGCCCAGTGGGGCCCCAACCGTTAGGGGCTTTTTAAAATAACATGCCTGGTGGTGCCGAGGCCCAGGCATTTCATCCTGCTCCCGCCCTTCTGCTCGTAGCGGTTGCCTAGATGGAAGATGGAAAATGTAGGGCTTTGGGATCACGCACCTGAATTTGCAGCTGGGACCTGCCCCTTATCTGTGATCTTGAGCAGCCATAATCTCTCTTGGCCTCAGTTTTCTGTTCGGGACAAATGGGGATAACGGTGCCACCGTGACGCTTAGTGGAGACGATGGGAAGCCTGGATGGCACTTCGTGGGTACATAGCAGTTGCAACCTTTCCTTGTGCCCCTTCCCGCCCCTGCAGACCAAGGCTCCCATCCTGCCCAGCACTGTTCCTCTTACCACTGCCCACAGGGAACCCTGAATTGGGGACGCAGTCTCCATGGTAACAAGGAGACTATTAATAGGTTTTTAAATGTCTAGAGTACCTCACTGACTCTTCCTTTTTGATGCAGTAAAAACTACTGAAAGAACATAGAAACAAAGGGAGGGTTGAAAGGGACGTCCACGCACGTCTGAGGCGCTTGGTGTTGGCAGAATACTTGAGAATTCTCCTTCTGGCGGGCTTTCCGGAGCTCATGCCCACATGAGCGGACTGGGCTGGAGTAATTTTACGATGGCCTTCACCCTCTGGTGTCACTCCTTTGATTAGTTATATGGCAAAATGGTGATGATCTAGATGGGCCTGATCTAATCATAGAAGCCCTTTAAAGCAAGAGTTCTCCCTGGCTGGCGGCAAAAGAGGAGGCCAGAGGGATTCCAGGCCTGAGAAAGGACTGACTTCCTCATGCGCTGCTGGCCTGAAGATGTGTGGCCCGTGAGGAACGCAGGCGCCTAGACAGCCAGAGGGGACCTCAGGACGACAGCCCCAAGGAACTGAATTCTGCCACCAACCTCGTGAACTTAGAAGCACATTCTTTCCCAGAGTGGCTTTCTGAAGCCCTAGCAGAGACCCAGCTGAACCTGCCTGCACTTCTGATCCAGAGAGCTCAAGGATAATAAGTGGGTGTTGTGTTAAGCTGCTACGTTTGTGGTAGTTGTATGACCGCAGTGGAAATCTGATAAAACCACGCAGTAGGGACTGGTGGGGACTGTGGTATACTGGAGATGCAGGTACCGCCTAATTATGAAAGCGACTATTTAACTCTAACTGATAATTGCCAAGCAGAGGCTCTGGGGGAAGAAACCCAAAGTTTCTGAATCTCCCCATTTTTTAAAGAGAGGCCAAAAATTTAGACTGTGTTAAATACCCTAACTCTTAAAAAATACATCTGCCAGGTAAATAATACCTGTGATCCCTTCACTAAATCATAGTCCCCCTTTTTTTAAGTATATTTCATTGATTATGCTATTACAGTCCCATTTTTTTCTCCCCTTTATTCCCCTCCACCCTGCACCACCCCCTCCCACCAGCATTCCCTCCCCCCTTACTTCATGTCCATGGGTCGTACATGTAAGCTCTTTGGCTTCTCCATTTTCTATACTTTTCTTAACCTCCCCCTGTCTATTTTGTGCCTACCATTTATGCTTCTTATTCCCTGTACCTTCCCTCCATCTCTCCTCCACCCCCTCCCCACTGATAACCCTCCATGTGATCTCCATTTCTGTGATTCTGTTCCTGTTCTAGCAGTTTGCTTAGTTTGTTTTTGTTTTTATTTTTGTTTTTTAGGTTCAGTTGTTGATAGTTGTGTGTTTGTTGTCATTTTAGTCTTCATAGTTTTCATCTTCCTCTTTTTCTTAGATAAGTCCCTTTAACATTTCATATAATGAGGGCTTGGTGATGGTGAACTCCTTTAATTTTACCTTATCTGGGAAGCACTTTATCACCCTTCCATTCTAAATGATAGCTTTGCTGAATAGAGTAATCTTGAATGTAGGTCCTTGTCTTTCATGACTTTGAATACTTCTTTCCAGCCCCTTCTTGCCTGTAAGGTTTCTTTGGAGAAATCAGCTGATAGTCTTATGGAAACTCCTTTGTAGGTACCTGTTTTCTTTTCTCTTGCTGCTTTTCAGGTTCTCTTCTTATCTTTAATCTTGGGTAATGTAATGATGATGTGTCTTGGTGTGTGCGTCCTTGGGTCCAACTTCTTTGGGACTCTCTGAGCTTCCAGGACATCCTGGAAGTCTATTTCCTTTGCCAGTTTGGGGAACTTCTCTATTATTTTTTCAAATAAGTTTTGAATTTCTTGTGCTTCCTCTTCTCCTTCTGGCACCCCTATGATTTGGATGTTGGAATGTTTAAAGTTGTCCCAGAGGTTTCTAAGCCTCTCCTCATTTTTATGAACTCTTGTTTCTTCATTCTGTTCTGGTTGAATGTTTATTTCTTCCTTCTGCTCCAAATTGTTGATTTGAGTCCCATTTTTCTTTCCTTCACTGTTGATTCCCTGTGTATTTGTATTTCTGTTTCGCTTTGCAGAGCCTTCACATTTTCCTCTATTTTGTGTCCATACTCAACCATTTCTGTGAGCATCCAGATTACCAGGGTTTTGAACTCTGCACCTGATAGGTTGGCTATCTCTTCATTGTTTAGTTCTATTTTCAGAGCTTTGATCTATTCCATCATTTAGGCCATATTTTTTTTTTGGTCTCTGGCACTCCTGTTATGTTGTAAGGGGCAGGACCTTAGGTATTTGCCAGGGCGGGGCAACACATGTGCTTCGTTGCGGTGCTGTATGTCGGGGAGGGGTCCAAAAGGGAACAAGGCTGCTTAGTTAGCTTTCGGCAGCTTTCAGCCTCTTCCCCCGCTACCACAAGCAAATTGGGCCCTTTTGGTGCTGGTTCCTGTCGGGTGGGTTTGTGTACTTTCTAGGACCCTGAGGGCCCCTCCAAGAACTTTCCTGTGAAGCTGGGAGTTTCTCCCACTGCCGCAACCTCCACAGGTTTCTACAGCCAGGGGTTTTGAGGCTTTCTGTTCCCGCTCCAGAACCCTGGGCTGTGCAGTCTATCTCACTCCCCTGCTGTTCCTCCTGGTTTATCCGCACGCAAATATGGGACTGCCAGCTGCCATCTTGCCTGCCCTGTCCTCCAGCCGCCACCTTACCACATCCCCTCTGCCGCGGCTGCCCGTCTCTGTCCCCATCCCTCCTACCAACCTGGATGAATGTTTCTTCTTTAACTCCTTGGTTGTTGGATTTCCATACAGTTCGATTTTCTGGCAGTTCTGGTTTTTGTGTTTAAATTTGTTGTTGTCCTTCTTTTGGTTATTCAAGGAGGCAAAGTATATCTACCTGCGCCTCCATCTTGGCTGGAAGTCCCCCCACAACCCCATCTGAATGGAGCGTTTCCTACCTTTTTGTTTTGTTTGTTTTGAGGAGTTGCCTAGTTTAAATTCTACTGACTTTTATACTACCCACACCGTGAGGATAGTATTTATACCAAAAGTGTTGTCTTGCATTCAGCAATTAGGTACTGAGGTTTTGTCAGGGACTATGTGGGTCTTTGAGAGATAACACGAGGGTCCCATCCTTTTCGATGTGTGATGAGAATTCACACTCTACTTAGGAAGAGAAAGTATGGATTTTTTTGTTTCTCTACAGCCAATCTGATCACCATTCTAGGCCCCCCATCTTTAGGCGGGTAGGTAGGGGATGGAGTTATAGCCCATACTGGAAATCTCACCTAACCCAGTCATTTTTTGAAGTAGCTCAGCCTCTTTTACATGCTGTGGTGGCCCAACAGCTCAGGCTTTTGCCCTTTGTGCTCCTTCACTGCAGAAGGTGGCTGCTTCCACGGGGAAGGCGTGGCTTAGGTGACTGGCTGTGTTCCCTGGATCGTGTGCTGTCCTCTGAACCCCAGCTTGCCCAGGCCTGGAATGGTGGTGTAGGCTCAAGAGGGGCTGTTTTAGGCCACTTCCCAGTGACCTAAACAGAATAATAACCACTGAGGTGCTATTTGGCTATTTGGGACCAACGCAGCAGGTCTCAGCTGATGAGGCCCACAGTCCTGCCATTTTTCTCTGACCCCAAGTCTCTGCCCTCTGTAGCGACTGCATCCAGCCCCAGGCCTCTGTCCTTCCATGGGCTCTCTCACCACCTCCCTGCCCACCCCTCACACTTGGGTTTGCATGTGCCACCCACAGGCAGGGAAGGGCTGCCTCAGGCCACCTGCCCGGGTAGCTGGCCACTCGTCTGGAAGGTCTCTGGCTCCCACATGCCTACCTGCTGTTTCTAAATCTTTATGAGTGGTCTCCCCTGGGCTGGAAGTGGCAAGCCTTCCTTTCTCCCCTAGGGAGCTGGCTAGTGACTTTTCCAAAATCAGATTGTTCTCAACAAGTGGAGATGTGTGGGATGTGTCAACGAGGAAGTCAAAAATGAAAAGCGTTTCTGGAGAACTGTCCCTGTTACTGGCATTGTGGGCTCAATGACTAGATAATGCTAAGGCACATGAAACCGTCTGAGAGCTTTTAACTCCTGACAGGGGTTTCTGTGCAAAAGAAGGGCTCAAACAACAGGTATGCGTAGTGGGGAAAGTCCATAAAAAGGCGCGGTGGGGCAGGGGCTGGACTTTAACGGCAGGTTGGCTATAGAAAAGCACTTGAACGTCTGATTCCATTCGATATCAAGGCCCGTCCACATCAGCCATGCTGACTTCCTTTCTTTGGTTGTTCCCCTTTCAGAGCTCACTGACGGCATCAGGGGCCTTGACAAAAGGAGCCGAATATGGGTCACCCTGACCCATTTCTATCTCAGGTTTGAAAGTAGAATGGAAACTTAATCAAGCTGCTTGGGACTTTTGGCAGTGAGCAGCTGAACCCTAGGCACCCCCAGCCCCACCGCCCTGGTTTCTTTTTTCTTTTTCTTTTTCTTTTTTTTTTTAAATCCTCACCCGAGGACTTGCTTTTTTGATTTTGAGAGAGAGAGGAAGGGGGAGACAGAGAAAGAGGAGAGAGAAACATTGATTGATTGCCACCCATACACGCTCTGACTGGGGATCGCAACTGTAAACCTTTGGTGTACAAGACAGCACTCCAACCAACTGAGCCCCCTGGCAGGGCCCCTCCTTCCTGGCTTCTGATGCTCACCGCAGCTCCTTACACAGTTCTTCGACCCTCCTGGGGTGCCGAGAGTGGCAGGCTTTGTGCATGTGCGCACAGGTACAGGTAGCTGGCAAGAATGGTGGTAGATATCAGGCAGATGAATGTTGTCTCTAGGTGTGGTGTACAGTTTGGATATGGGTACAAAGAATAACCTAGCTAACCTTAAGACAAGTGTGGCCAGAGGCAGTAGGAGTGAAGTTAAGACCAGGCTTGATCAGAGTCACAGTTCAAATCCCAGCTCCACTAGGCACTGAGTTGTCCAGCTGTGGGCAAGTTGCTTACCGGATCAGAGGCTCAGTTTCCACATCTGTGAGTTGGGGACGATATCTGTACCTGCCTCAGGGGGTTGCGCACACTAAAAAAACCGAAGTGTAGGTAAATACTGAGCCTCTCCTGGCGCAAAGTAAAGTGTTCTAGAAATGCTTTTTGCTGGTTTAAATTATGTCATTGTTATTATGAAGAGATCAGATTTATGGTATGAGTTGGGAGGTTGTTCATTAGGAAATCTCAGGGGATTGAGGATGAGGGCTTTCTCCAAAGGGGCTTTCCTCCTAATTTATATGGAAGACCACCCAGAGGGCACAGAGGGGTTCAGACAAGCCCCCCTACCGATGCTGCCACTTCTCTTGTACTTTCTAAGCTGAAAGAAAACACATGTGCTGAGGGGAGGGGGAGGGAGGAGATATAAAAGGGTGGGGGGTAGAGGAAGAAAGAGAGACTTGGACTAAATGGAGTGTGGCAGCGAGTGAGTGAAACTGAACAAAGGTCCTACATCTCAGGGTTCAGGGAAGGAGCTATGATAAATGGCCCTGTCTGTTCAGATACTTAGCTCTTCCTTCACTCTAAACTCTAATCCTGCTTGATCTCCTTTGAATCATACTCTTTTAAGACTCAAATGAACCTGTCCCTCAGAAAATTGAGTGTCAGGATATATATGTGTGATTTTTGTAAACAGTCCAAGTTTAGCAGTTTCTCACGTCCCTGGTTAAACACCGCTTTTAAGATGGGACACGAAGCTTCTGAATGAATTGGTAAACTCTTACCCAATGCTCAAATGTCACCTTTCCAGCAAAGCCTCCTACCACGCCCAGATCAGTTGTGCAGCCCTTCCTTTGTGCTCTCATTGCTCATACCTCTGTTACATCTCGTCATTAATTAGCTCTCATAATCTATTAGCTCCCATAATCACTCATTTTCTGGTTAGTCTCCTCTCCTAGACTGTGAGCCTCTCTTCATCTTTCTTACTCATTTGTTTGGTCTGTGGCCAGCACGGAAACGCAAGGTATAGAGTATGAGTGAAGGTAATGAGCTCCCTGCATGGATGGCAGAGAAAGCCCACTCTTCTGTCTGTGAATGGGAGGGAAAAATAGGAAGCCGTATCTGATGAGACTTCTTGTGGGATTCTGCCAATCTGCCAGGACAGCTGCAAGCCGGCCCGCAGGACCATCATCCACTTGGCTTTCAGAAGATAAGGGACTGTCAACACAAATGGAATAATTGGGAAGAAGTGGTGGGAAGGGAGCATTGACCACACAGATTCCCACCATCGATTAGATAAGGGAGTGTGTCATTGGAAATGTGCTGGTGGGAGGGATGCTTTGAAGTTCCAGGCTGATTATGGTAGGGAAGGGCTCTAGGTGGCTGGTAGTAGCCATCCTCCAGGTGCCCAGGATAACCGCCCTGGTTAAGGACAGGAAAGGGCAGCTGCTCTGTGGGACAGCGGAGTGCATGTGTCTTTCCTAAGAGGTGTCCATGGGAAGCCTCGTGGCCCAGCTCCTGGGGTGGTGCAGGGGGTCGGGCTGAGGGAGTGGACCGATTTAGATGGAGTAATGCCCTGGTCTCTGGAAAAAGATGCCGAGGGGTGCTCACCCGCAGCTTGGAGACCTTGAACTTGGAGAGTATGAGGAGAGCTGCTTGAGGGTGGCTGTAGACTCTGTTGGTTGGAGAGCCCAAATTTGGGTGGAGAGCACTGAGTCCTCAGGAGGCCACGGCCATTTTGGCTCTGATACAGAGAACACACTCGGCAGGCTTTGGAGGAGGCCAAGCTTCCATTTCCCCACGAGGAATCTCAGGGGGGCAGTAGAGCTCCTTGTGAAATTATTTAATTTAAAAGCTTCCGACAAAGAACAGGCCTGCTGCCTTGCACACTGCAGTTTGACCCTCTAGACGTTGCCCATCGATCTCATTTCTCCCCACGATGTAGATGAGAAGCACAGAGTCCCACCATTTTATAGGCAAGAAGCTCTTGCTTTATTTACTGATGAGGGATTCTTGTCTTGAAAAATAAAGTTAGTTCCAGCCCAAAGTCCGCCACCCCCACCAAAGACCCAGTGTCCTGTTCTCATGCAAAGGAGTAAACAGTCTCCCTGAAGGTGGCTTCTGAAGGCTTCCGAGAATGCCCAGGCCAGTTCGGCTGTGCTCTCTGCCACCTGCCTGTAGTCACACTGTACAGCCTTGACAAATGTGGCCAGATTCCAAGGCATCCATTTCTGGGTACAAGGACAGAGACTCGGTTGAGCCAGCCAAGTGTGGCATGATGGTGTAATGGCTCAGTCTGCAAGGACGTCAGCAGGGTTGCCACCACCCGCCCCAGCCCCCAAGTGCCCGCAAAGCTCCCGCTGTTTCTTGACATCCTCATAAGCCTCAGTGGGCTTTGCTGAAACTCTCCAACTGCTTGGGAAATGTTTGGGGCTTGGCAAAACTCAAAACACTTTTTCTCAAGCATTTAGTATTTTTTTCCTGTTTTCCATTCGTACTGCCTCTTTACTTGGAGTAAAATCGAGTCCATGTGTTTCACGTCCCTTGGCCTGATTCTCCATGGCATGATTTTCTCTTAGATTGTTTGAGGTCCCAAAGTTTTGGATTCTTTGCCTTAGAAGGACACAGTATTTTACCACAAGAAAGTCTGAACCCAAAATCTAAAGGGAGTGCGTGCTATGTGACACTTTGAAACATACGTGAATGCAGCGGGTAGAGGTGGCCCTCTTGTGAGAAAACCCAGTGTCCTTTTCGGGAATGTCGAGCGTTCCCGAAAGAATGAGGGGTGTAGTTTTTCCCTCCTGGTTCCCATTAGGAATCAGCCACAGCTGCTTTAGCGGCAGGCTCATAAAGGGGCCTTCAGGCTCGCCTCGGCGTCCTCTCCCTGGGAAACTGTGTCCTTCGGCTTCTGTCCCCGTGGGGGAACATCTCTACCTTCCTATCAAAGGGATGTCAGACCCATGGGCTTAGGGAAGAGTGCAAGATTTTGCTCTTACTTATTATTTCCTTTCCAGCACAAATGGAGAGAGTGCTTTTCTCTAAAGAGCCCATTCCAGCACTTTCTCTGGGGGTGGCAAGAAAGGCGTTGTGCCAAGGCACATGAAAATCATGAAGACACCAAAGACTCGTAGTATTTTCTGGAGCACGAAACTGCCAAAGCCCAGGCTGACAGAGGCAATTTGAAGGCAGGTATCATCTGTCTGCTTTCTTGGGGAGAAATTCAGCATATATTCAGTGGCATCTGACATACCAGGATCGTAGGGTATGGCAACCCTCGGCCTAGACGTTGCAAGTTCCCCTTACATTGCACGTGATTTAGGGGTAAGGGAAATGCTCTGCACCGACACTAGTGCACCTATACACACACCTGCGTACACACACGCTGTGTCTGATGACTGCAAGTCTACAATTAAATGGTTAAACATGGTAATTGTAGTTGATTACACTGTACTGTATAATTGAAGTTGGCTAAGAGGGTAGAACTTAAATGTTCTCACACACAAAATATAAATATGAGGGGTGATGGATATGTTAATTAGGCGGTTGTGGGGAATCCCCCATGTATATGAAGCAGCCATATGTACACTTTCAATATCTTACAACTTTTTTTGGTCAGTTACACCTTGATAAAGCTAAAATAAAACATTAAAAAGCAAACAACAACCATGACAAAAATAGAATCGTGTTTTTTTAGCCTAAGCCCTTGATTCTTGTTGAACTGCTGAAAACCTTGGGACTTTGGGAGGACAAATTTGGGTGGAGAAAAGCTGGGAGAGAGAATATAAGGATCTTAGGGGTTCCAGGGCGGGCTTTGCAGAAGCCTGACCGAGAGATGGGGTTGAGGTAAGACTGTTGAGAACAGAGAGAAAACAAACTTTGCTTTACAAACCTGTGAAGGGTCTGCTAGCTCTGCATTTTGGGCTCCTTTTAAAACTGGAAGCATTATCCTATTTTTAACAATATATCATAAAGGTCTCAAGAAGTTATCCAAACTTTTCGATGGAGATTCCCATTCCTCAGAACCTGGAGGGGGATGTACATGGGCTTGGGATGTGGATAAAGCTTTGTATGTATGTTTGAGTTGCATCCTCTGGAGAGAAACCACGGCTTTCACCAGGATCGTAAAGAGGTCCTGTGGAATTGGAGCAAGAAGACTTGGCAACGTAGCCTGAGCCTCTGAGACATTCTATGTTCAGGGTCCGCTTGCGGGGCACAGGTACCGGGACAGGTCCCTTAGCTCTGGGCCATGCCTGCCCATACTAGGCTTTGGAGGGCCCTCCTGCCATTATGCGAACACTGTCCTTCCAAGGTCTTCGTGTCTCCTTTGGGCTTGCAAAAGAAAAATTGTTTTTTTCTAACCCTGAAAGTAAAAACTTGGAAAATATAGAAAAATGTCATGAAGGAAATAAAAATCAGTTCTGATCTTACTAATCAGTTAACCACTGTAAACATTTGGAGGTGGTCCCTTCCAGGTTTTTTCTTTCTTTTTTTTAAAGAGAGAGTTGAGGCCCTGGCCAGGTAGCTCACTTGGTTACAGTGTTGTCCAGATTCGCCAAAGTTGCAGGTTTGATCCCTGGTCAGGGCACATACAAGAATCAACCAAGGAATGCATAAATAAAATGAAACAACAACTTGATGTTTCTCTCTCTCTCTTTCTCTCTCTCTCTCTCTCACAAATCAGTTTTTAAAAATTAAAAAAAAGAGAGTTGAGATCATTGTATGTCTATGAATAGAGCCCTTTTCACTTAACATTACATCATAAACATCTTGCTTGCCATTAAAAAGTCTTTATAAGCATCATTTTCAGTGGCTGCACAATACTCCATTATAAGGCTGTACTACAGTGTACTTACCCATTCTTCTAGCATTTAGCATTTGCATTGTTCCCAGCTTTTTGCCTTAATAAATAATGTATTAGAAACATCTCTGGACCAGGAGCTGTGCTTACATTTTAGATTATTTACTTATGATAGATTCCTAGAAGTCTCTTTTGACTTTTGAAGATATTGTAAATTAAGATGTTGCCGAGACCTATCTATAAAGTGTGGACTCACAAAAGACTGTGGGTAGAGAGCTGGGGCCTGGCATCGTTATCGACGACGCTCACTGGATTCCTGCAGAACGTGCAGCGCGCCCTGATGTGCTGTGGGCATAGTGGAAGACCCCGCCTTTATCCTTGAGGAACTTACTGTATAGCGAGAAACGTACATAAAGAGATACCTTTTTCAGAACCTTGAGGGAGCCATGTGTGAGCTCAGAATGTAGCAGTTTTGCTTGTATGTTCATATTGCAGGTTCTGGAGAGGGAGTCTAGCTTTCATCAGTCTTCTCATCTGCAGAGCTGCAATGAATTACCCATTCATTGATTGTTTTTTTGTGGGGGGCATGAATTAAATTTCCCAATTTACTTCTCTTACTATTTTATTTTATAGTTTTTCTAACAGAAAAAAATAAGACAAATTTTTCATGTGCCATTAATATGACCAATAGATTATAACAAGGAGATGGCAGTCAAGGGTCCTGGTTTTGGGGACCTTGAGGTGTAGGGTATAGGAGAGGCCACAGGCTGTACTCAGAAGGCGTGAGGCAGGTTTTGGCAGCATTTGTCACCTGGCCCCACAGCGACCTACCAATTCGTTTACATGTAAATCTGCTCCTGCCTGCGTGAGCTGGTGTTACATGAGCCTCGTGCCTACGGGATCATAATATGAGAACATGAGGTTACGCAGGTGCATGGCACTTCTGGTAATCTGGACCAGTGTTTCCTTATCTCTCTGCTGAAAACTGGCTGTTAAAAGTTAAAGGTGCTTCTCATTGCTCATCCATGGTCATCAGGAAAGCCATCAGCTTTCCTCGGCGTTCCTGATCAGGAGATGCAGGAAAGGCAAGGAGATGTGTTCTCTGTGTAGCCTCCAGGCCTTTCCCTCAGGGCCAGAATTAGATGTGCCCCTGGAAATAGATAGCCACCAACTGTATTTATTTTCTACAATCTGTTCTGACCACCTCCATTATTGACTAGTTCCTCCAGTGGTAAAATGAGAGAGCCGTATGCTAGACTGTGGCCTTGTCCAGGTGTCCCCACTGGACAGACACCTGCAATTGCTGGACTTCCACAGAACCCTATCTCAGCTCAGCGTGTGAGGTTTCATGGATTTTGTTAAGTCAGGTGTACACAGTCAGGACAACGGGGATGGGTGTGCGTGTGTCTCGTCACCCCATTGCTCTTGAGGTATCTCCTGTGCTTGTGGCTGGAGTGTCCAGGTCCCCTTTAGAGGGTCTGTACGCAGAGCATTATGGGACAACAGAGCCCTGCTGGCATGTGTCTTGACGCAGGAGCTCCCAAGTCTTTTTACCTAGCATCCTTTAGTCTGGCTTGCTAACAAAATTTGTGATTCTGTTATCATTGCGCTTGTGTTATTTTTAATTTCAGTTGGCTGTTTCTCCAGATTCAGCTGACTTGTGTTTCTTCCTTGACTCTTGGCTTCTCTGAAATAAGTCCCTTTCTTCTCTGTCACTTTCCTTCCCTCTGGCCCTTTGTTTTTCCCACACCCAGAACCACTTAGTCTCCTCAAGGGCTTGCATCTACCTGTAATTTATGCACTCATTATGGTCATCACATAAGCCTAATTCATATTTGGCCTCAACTCCCTTGGCCAAAAGCACTAACTAAGCCTCACCATAAGACAGATGGAAGTCCAGGAGGAACTGGCCACTGTCCACCCCTCAGATAGTATCTACTCTTCCCATAAGGAGGCAGAAAACATTAAACTAACACATCCGTGACTACTGCCGGCCCTAATTCATAATACAAAGTAAGCAAGCAAGATAACACTCAAAATATAATCCTTCGTTGGTAGTCGTGGGGGAGATAGCTAAAAGCTTAGGCCTTTGAAGGATATCATTAAGAAATTTTTCCTCATACTTAACAGACTGACCGTGGCCTTGATTTAAATTTATATATTCTGGTTTTATCCAGGCAGAGACACTATTCTTTTCTCTACATATGATATTTTTAATAATACATTTTTAATAAAATTTTATTTTACATAAAAAATAAAACTGAAAGCATTTCATATGTAAGATAATTTTAATAAAACATATTTTATGTCATTTTTAAAAGCTATTGCATACTTTAATAGAACTCACATTTTATATTTAAATATTTGAATATGTTTTATAAGAAATGTATGTGTATATAAAATATTAGACTTACATACATATTAAATGAGGTATTTTATATAATATTTTAAAATTTTAAATATTTTAAAATATTTCTAAAATATTGGCTATTTAAAATATTAAAATAAATATATCAATGCTGGTGGTTTAATACTAAAACTAAGTAATGCACTTAGCTATTTAATAATTGAATATATACAGAATATTGAAATACATGGAATATATTATTTTTGCATAAAGAAAGGGTATTATAAAGTATTTTTAATGATGTTCGATCTGATCTGATTCCTATTCCAAGATTTAATGTCTGGGGGACACAGCGGCCCCTACTCTCGCTCCCCATTCAGCGCCCTGATCAGCTGTTTTTCCTCCCACCCGCAGGCATTGGCAAGAATGTCATCTGCGACCGCACGGCCACGCCGCTGGACGCCTTCCGCATGATGTCTGCCGCCCACTACTACCCCAAGCTCATGAGCATCATGGGCAACGTGCTGCGCTTCCTGCCAGCCTTCGTGCGCATGAAGCAGCTCATAGAGGAGGGCTACGTGGGTGAGCTGCTGGTGTGCGAGGTGCAGGTGCACAGCGGCAGCCTACTGGGCAAGAAGTACAACTGGAGCTGCGACGACCTGATGGGCGGAGGCGGCCTGCACTCGGTGGGCACCTACATCATCGACCTGCTCACCTTCCTCACCGGCCAGAAGGCCGTCAAGGTCCACGGGCTGCTCAAGACCTTTGTGAAACAGACGGACCACATAAAGGGCATCCGCCAGATCACCAGCGACGACTTCTGCACCTTCCAGATGGTGCTGGAGGGCGGGGTGTGCTGCACTGTCACCCTCAACTTCAACGTGCCCGGTGAGTTCAAGCAGGACGTGACAGTGGTGGGCTCAGCCGGGCGCCTGCTGGCGGTGGGCACCGACCTGTATGGGCAGCGCAATAGCGCCCCGGAGCAGGAGCTGCTTCTGCAAGACTCCACACCTGTCAGTAACTCCCTGCTGCCCGAGAAGGCCTTCAGCGACATCCCCTCACCCTACCTGCGTGGCACCATCAAGATGATGCAGGCCGTGCGCCAGGCCTTCCAGGACCAGGACGACCGGCGCACGTGGGATGGACGGCCGCTCACCATGGCCGCCACCTTCGACGACTGCCTGTATGCCCTGTGCGTGGTAGACACTATTAAGAGGTCCAGCCAGACTGGCGAGTGGCAGAACATTGCCATTATGACGGAGGAGCCGGAGCTGAGCCCTGCCTACCTGATCAGCGAGGCCATGCGCAGGAGCAGGATGTCCCTGTACTGTTAGCTTGGTCTGGGCACCTAGCAGGACTTAGACCTTCTGCCCAGAAGGGGCCCAGAGTTGGGGAGAGGCATTGGGGAGAGGTGGCCTCCCAGAGTGGAGGGGGGAGGTGGAGGGGCAATGGGAATAAATGGCCTCTGGGAAGGCGAACCCCAGCCCAGGTGAGGGGCCCCAATAAAGACTGTTAGGATGCTGAGTAAATAGCTTGAGAGTGTTCAGAGGGCCTGCCTTTTCTGAGATCATCCCTGCTGGGCATTTGCATGAGAGGTAGGAGGTGTAGCTGCCTCTGCTGTCCTTTTCTATGGAAGCAAGAAGGGATGGCTTTCCTTCTCATCTCACCCACTCCCCACACGTTGGCCTCTTTTGCAAGCCAAATGCTCCTGAGAGATCAAGCTGATTTGGTACAGGCTCCCCAGCCACCCCCCTCCGCCCCGCCCACCCAAACTGGCAGGAGAAGGCACATCCTCGCATGTCCACACAAGCCTATTAGTCTGGAGAAAGGGGGGGGTGCAATGGGCTAATGAGAAAGTTCAAGTTCCAGGAAGCCACTGTAAGTGTCTGAAGGAAAAAGTACTTGGTAGTAAAGTGTCCAGCTTTCTCGATCGATTGGTCTTCCTCGTAGGAAGCAGGAAGGAGTGTCTTCCTAATCGGTCCACTGCCCTTCACCTGGCCCGAGGTGGGGGCAGAGAGTGCCAGGAACGACCAGCAGGGACATGGGTTCTTTAAGGCAAAAGGAGGGAACAAGAACACAACCTGCATGGAATCAGATGAGGCAGAGAATGACATATCCCTTTGAATTGGTTAGCAATTAAGAAGCTGCAAGAAGCCATCTTATGATACTACTTCTGGGCAGAGGCGGATTTCACAGCGGGCGCCCCGGGCACGTGCCCGGGGCCCCGACTTCTGATGGCATGTATTTTTATTTTCCCTGTCTCTCTTTTAAGGGGCCCCATATTTTCTTCTGCGCCCGGGGCCTCAACTGAGCTTAATCTGCCTCTGCTTCTGGGGGAGTAGAATTGATTGTAAGAGGGATTCAGCACTGAAGCCTTGAGGTCGCTCTCTCACCTGGCTCCACGGGCAGGGCCAAAGAGACAGCAGGAGGGCGTGGGTCTGACTACAAAGGTCCTAGATGGCCCTCAAGAACTGGGGACAGCTGCGTGCCCCAGTGGCGCCGTGGGAGTTCCCCAGCAGAAGGGAAAGTGAGCCTGGACTTGATTTGTGCTCCAACACCCACACCCCCTGCCAAGCTGGGGAAGGGTTTTTAGGCATTTCACGCAGCTTTGTGGACGTAAAAGGGAACTCTTCAGTTCCACTCAGAGATAGTCCTTTACCCTTAAACAAACAAACAAACAAAAAAGTCAAGGCTCTTTTCCTTTGCTTTCATGATTCTGATACCTAAGAAAATTTTAATAGGTATTAAACAAAACAAAACGAAAGGACAACAAGGAACGTAATTTTCAGTGTTTCTAAAATGGGGTTTCAGAGCCCTCTCAGCTATATTTTCACGTAGGATTGAGAAGCTGATGTTGGGAAAAACACGTTCTTCTACTCCTTGGTCTCTTTTCTCTCTCATCTTGTCACCCTCTGCTCACAGAGCTTTTATTGGAGATGGCAAACTGCAGGCTCAGAGCTGGCAGTGCCAGAAGGGAACAAGCTAACACACACACACGTGGGCTTGTAAATGCTCATTGCCACCAAATGTCACTAACATTGCTCTTAAAAAATCAGGAGTGGTCTTGAAAGAAAGACCAAGTCAAATACATTTTGAAAACAGGGACTTATCCTTTTATCTTTCTTAATCCTTCATCTCACAGAAGACATTCGTCAAGGTTGGATATAGAAACCAGTACTTGTAAATCTACATAACTTCTGCTCACAGCTCACACAACTGAGGCTTAGACTTCTTTTCAGAAGACTGGCAGTAGAACTAGAGGGTAATTTAAGGGGCTGAGAGTTCACCCCCAGGCTCTGAGGCAGAATCTGAAAACAAACAGTACAATCAGTTGCATCCTCCATTCTCCTCTCAGGGTCAATATACTATGAAGCCCAGGCTGCCCACGGGCGCCGCGTGGGTGTCCAAACATCATGGGAATGGTGGTCATTTTCTAGCACAGAGGAGTAAGGCTCGCCTTCCTGGAAACAATCACCCTACTTTGGGGGCCTGACTGCGACATGGCAAGGTTAGTCAGCTGAAACTCGGCATGCCACATTCCAGTCCCTGAGCTGTTTTTCAGACTTCATGATGACATGCCAGGCTTTTGTAGCTATCAGTTCAAAACTAGAGATCTGATAGAAGGGAAGTCTCCCAGTAGCGATTTGAGCAGAGGGTCATGCCCTCTGTTTTGGTTCAGGCTCTCCTAATAGCCCTTTGGATAATAGCTTTTGTGGAAACTGAGGGGAATGATTTTTTTTTTTTTCCTAGCTAGCCTGAAAGGCTGTGATTAAGGATGAAGGAAAAGGAAACTAGATGACTCTACGGGTCTCATTTTTCCAAGTCGTTTATAATTTAGGTAGGGATTTTCCTGGGGTTTCAATTTTAAGTTTCTGTACTTAACCAAAACACTTGGGAGTCCTTTCTTCCCCCCTCAAAGGCCTTTGAGGTCTGTGGTAAATATTCAGTATCTTAAACAAAAATTCTTACTTGATGCTAGGGTATATAGGAAAAATATATATTCTTTTAAAAAGCATGAAATATAGTTAAGTGTACTCAAATTTTATCTGCTGACATGCATGTAGTAGGTAGATGTGTGTGGGAATGAGCAGAAGAAAAGACCGAGGTAATTCATGTTTTTTATACAAAAATAATAGTGAATGGATTTAAGATACTTCTTTAGTGCTCTTTTTGCTCCTATCCTACCACTTGCAAAGACTTAATTGCAATACGATACTAAAAATCTCGAGCTTTCAACAGAGTGTGCTGAGACGAAGTCCAGCCCCTAAGAGTGCCCTCAGGGGTCTCGGTACCATCAGCTGACTGTGACCTCGGCTAAGTCCCAGCAATAATCCTGCTCTTTCTGCTTCATCTAATGGGTCCCGAGGCGCCGGTGTAATGGAGGCACCTCTGTAGGGCCGTCACATTTAGTCTCCTGTGCCTGTTTTGTTCCCATCCTTGTGTGGATGCCTCCGCTGCTGGAAATATTGGCTCGTGCTGCCGGTTGCTCCTGCAGATGTCCCGAATTCCAAATTCTGAGGGAGGAGGTAGGCCAGGGACTCTTACATGGTATCCACAGTGTGTAGGCGTGCTCTGGGCTTATTTGGGTTCTCTTGCGTTTTCCTCCGCAGACAGAATCCATGACCACTGTCAGGTTCTCCATGACTTTGCCCTTTAATGGGAGAAGCGCAGTGGGGAACCACAGACACCCCTTAGCTTACCTGGCAGCAAATAACCTTTGCGTATCTGGACCCCAGCGGTAGCCTTGTCTAACTCCAACTCAAGATGAACTTCTCCCACAGCCTTTTTCCCTCTGCAGAGAGCCATCCGAGTACTCTGTGTGCTCCAACATTTCTTGATAACTGTTGTGTGCACAGTATTTTAAGTACACTATCTCATTTAATCCATAAAAACCACCTTTCAGTATTGGGTATTGGTATTTCCATTTTACACATCAGAGAATCAAGGCTCTGGAAGGAAGAGTAATTTGCCCAGAGCCACACCATTATTAAGCAGAGACTGCACAACACTGCGGTTTTTCTGTAGGCCCTGGCCACCTGCCCTGGCAAGCTTTCGATTGCCTCACTAAGCATAGAACCGTTGCATAGAACATAGTCTTAATATTCCTGTACTCATTCCTGGTATAAACAGAAAAGGGTGCAACAGATTCAAGAGTATTCAGTACCTCAATGCTTTGGTAGCCGGAGAGCGGACGCTTCAGTGGTTCTCCCAAGGGCTCCAGCAAACACGGACTGTGATGTGGGGGCAAAAAAGGTCAGTAGGCCACCACTTTCCACTGTTAACTGATGTGGCTACGTAGATATGGTACTGGCTGCCCCTCCAGACTCTAGTGAGAGCCCTTGAGCCTGTCACCTCTTGAAGCAGCACAGAGGGGTGGGAGTGGGAGGGGCATGGGGGCTCTTGCCTTGTGAGAAGTCCTAGAAGCCTAACTCAGTCAGGGCTGTCCCCTGAACCCCAGTGTCCCCCATTTGCCCATTTCTCCACCTAGGGTGGGATTGCCAACTGCTGGTAAAGAGACAAAGCCCATTTCTCCACCTAGGGTGGGACTGCCAACTGCTGGTAAAGAGACAAAGCACATAGCTTTTCTCTCATTGCCCTCCCTGTTCTCAAAAGGAAATTAAAACATGGGGCGTTGATGGTTTTCTAAAATGAGCTTCCCAATGTCATAGCCTTTGTCCCATAAATTTCAGGGCTTTGATGGCCAAAGAAGGTCAGCAGTGGGTGGAGGAGGAGTCCTAAGATAGATCCGTATCTAGAAGAAGTGGGGCGGGAGGTGTAAGTAGAACCGGCCTCGGGAAATCCCAAAGGCCCACATCTGAATTTATGTCCCCATCCTTGCCAAATACCATGTAAATCAGAGCTAACTGTTCACGTTACAATCACAATGGGAGATTTTAAATAGCTAGTTTTTAAGAGTACATTCAAGACAAATGAGTTTCTAGAAAATTGATTCAGCTGCAACAACTCAGGGAATACAGTCCATGTTCATGTCTGAGTTCTAATTTTCCACCAGCTAGCCATGGGGCCTCAGGCAAGTCGCTCCCCCTCTCTGGGCCTCCCTTTTGCCATCTGAGCTACGAAGGTGCTGTGTGAAGCGGAATGTGACTTAAAGATAGAAAACTCGGCTTCTAGTCTGGGTCTGCCACTAAAAATTGGTGTGACCTTGGCCATCACTTAACCTCTGGAAGGGATATAAAATAAGGGAACTAGATATATTGGGCTCTGAAGTCCCTTCAGATGCAAGTGGATTTACTTTCACCCCAGGATGTCATTAGCAATTCTAAATCCCCCCAACCACCCCCCAACCCACCACCACCACCACCACCACCACCACATCCGAATAAAGGCTATGGAATCAGAAACCTAATTTACAACCACAGGTCAAACTCACCAGCTGCAGCTATGAGACAAAATGAAGAGTTAAAAGGGCGTAAAGGTACAAACGCAATGTATTGCTAAATTTTGAGTCACAAAGAAATGAACTTAAAAAGCCCCAGTCCCAAAGCAAAGAGAAGAAAGACATTTTCCTGTGTTCTACTCAGACCACCAAGAGAAAACTCCAAGGCCACCTATGATAATCGACCAATGACATTTTATAAGTCCCCAACTCTGGTTTGCTGCATCACCTACAATCAAAATCAACTTAGAAAGTTGATTTTAAAAGAAGCTGAGTATATATATATATGTATATGTATAAAACCAAACTTATGTATAAAAAGTCAAGGCATGTATACTAGATATCTTAAAGAATTATTTATCAAGGGCAAAGATGTGTGTTATAAAGTAAACAGAGTCTATATTTTCTATATAATGTAGATAGCAAAAAATAGCTCATAAGTTATAGAAGGTTTTGGTTTTCTTTTTTTGTTATTAAAGGAAAAAAAGGACAAAGAATGCAACTTTGCTTCATGTTTTAAAAGCCAAACTACTGTGGGAAGTGGCCTTCCCTCCTGGGCCCAGCGCCGTGCAGCCAGCGTCCCAGGCCCAGCCGCTGACGCCCACTGTTACCTCTGCAGTGCCCAGGTGAGCATCGCTCAGCCAGCTGGCACGCGCCACTTCACACGTGGCTTCCTGCTGTCCTCCACAATTTGCATTGGTGGGATAAAGGAATGGAAGCAGCAAATAAAGATTGAAGAGGAGAACAATTCCAGCTGTTTATCTGTTTATTAGAACCAGGTGCTCGAGCTTGTAAGTTAGGTACCTGGCCAGTTTGTGGAATCTGAAGCCTGTGGGGGTGGGGATGATGATGGTGGTGGTGGTGGTGTGTGTGTGTGTGTGTGTGTGTGTGTGTGTGTGAGAGAGAGGGAGAGAGAGAGAGAGAGACAGAGAGAGAGAGAGAGAGAGAGAGCAAGCAAGTGCCTAGTCAAGATAAACAAGAAGAGGACGACACAGATTTTAGCTTGGGGAGCAAACTTTAGAATTCCCCATTAATTTACTACCTTAACATAGTACCTCACAGCAAGCTCTGAAAGACATTTTCTTACAGGCTTGGTTGACTGTTTACAAGAACATTGTTGCATACTTTGTTCTTAGCAGTGTTTAGTGGTGACCATCTTGAACCCAGCTCAGCCTAATTCCAAATCTGCATGACGCGAGGCCTCGTGGAAGGGCTGGCTTTTCCTTTCTACCCTGTGCTGTCTCAGAGAACGTGCACCCGTAATTCTGGTCATGCTTTCTCTTCATTCAAAAACAGTCAACAATGAGAAAGAATAATACAAAAGCTGAGATCTTGTTACTCACTACTTCAGGAGCAGGTTCTGATGTTAAAGCATTCAGAACACAGCCCATCCATCAAGACAACAAATTGCAGCCAACCCCTGCGTTCACATGGATTATTACAGCGCACACATACCATTCTCCCACCTTATAACACTGTCATGAACCTAAGAGTAGTTCTGGAGAAGGCAGTAAGGGGGAGAGAGAGTGTCAAAGCCGGAAGTGCCATCTGCGTAAATACAAGAAACTCAGTCCTCTGCCTTCCTCTCAGCACAGCGGCTTGGGAACCAGTCCCTGATGGAAGACTATTCACCTAAGCACTTATGTACGTTTTTCATCCAGGAGCTAGTTGTTCCTTAACAGATTTGGAATCTCTTTGTGATGCTGGTTTCTCTCAGGTTAAAACCCTTTCTTGTTTTGTAAACCAGGGATTATACTGCTTCCTACTAAATCACAGGATATGATCAGCCTTGCTTTCTTTGTCCCTGAAGTGTTGCTTAAAAAGAACAGATGCAATCAAGTCATTCAGGTTGTTTACTAGTCAAACGAGGAAAAATCTGTGTCCTCCTGTGCCCACTACGTCCCCCGCCCCGCCCCGCCCCCCACCGCAGGTACACAGAATCATTTTCCAGTTTCTTTTATCTCTTGCTCCTTGTTATCCTGTGCATTTGTAGATCCTGTTGTGACAAGTCTGGGTGCTTCAGTCTGAAAAATAAAATGACTGCTACAATTGTCGCGAGAATGAATTGCACATATATAGAGTACGCAGAATTTTGTATAAAGACGAAAAAATATACAATTTCACCTCACTCTAAGTAGCAGGCTCCCATTTTATTGACCCACACTTACCTCCCTCTTGCCTGAGCAGGAAAGGTCCCTATGCCTGGCGTTCTTAGGCAGCCCCTACGTGCACTCAGCGGTAGCAGTGCCCCCTGCTGGGGGACTGTCCGAAAAGTGTACATGCCAGAAATGGGAAAAAAGAAAAAAGAAAAGAAAACCTCTTCACAGAGTTTGGGCCAAGTCACAACCAGGTAAATTGCATTACAGGCTACTTGAGCCAAAATCTTTACAAAATAGCTGATGCAAAACATTCAAAATGCTTTACCTTGGTCATTCAAGTTCAGGTTTCCTCTAGAATCCTATCTCTGAGCCTATTCCTGCTGGGTAAATCATTCCTGAGATGACTTGAGCTGTGACAGCTGGAGTTCAACCGCAGCTCTGCAAGATGAACTCGCCGTATCTAAGTTGGTTTTCAGACTTCCTCTAAAATACCCCAGTTATGGGAACACCTTTCTCTCCTAATTTTACACGGATTCTGATCACCTTGGATCAAACCAAACTCTGTCTCTTTAGCCATGAGGGAAAATGAAAGACTAAATGCTTTTTGGGTGCACTTCTTGGACAATTGTAGATTAATTACATTTCTTGGCCAATGATTTCTACATTGTTGGGGCTCGATCCCAGAATTACAGCCTGGAACGTATATGTACGTAAGCCCCTTTCATCACTGGCCACCTGGGAAGGAGGAATTCTAAGGGGCCTTGAGTGGCAACAGCAGAGGTTAAGACCACGCCCACAAAGCCCACGGGGTTTCAGGCGGTCCTTAGTCCTGAGCTCCCCCAGGTCACCAATGCCCTTTTGGACAGCACGGAGGGGTCTCAATCAGGCTGAAGTCAGACCAGGGCTGTTTGAGGCTCATTTGGAGTCACTCCGGACCCCTCAAAATCCAAGACTAAGAAGGCATACAGCCAGCGAGGCTGCAGGGAGGAGAGCAAGACCAGAGCCCCCCACTGTCTATTTAGGCCTTCTGAGGCTGTTTGTCTGGGATGTGGGGGCTAACGGGTGAGCCTGGAGAAGCCAGTCCCCTTCACTGTGCCAGGCTAAGGGGTCTGGACTTGACATTCAGGTCCCACCATGAAGCAAAGAGAGATAGCCTGGAAAGAACAGCTGCGTATCGATGGGCAATGAAGCGCTAAAACTAGGCATAACACCAAGAGGGCAAGAAGGAGGGGAGAGACGGGGACAAAAAAAGAAGCTGGGGGTAACGGCGGGGCAGGAAGGGCATAGAGGGCGGGAGCAAAAGTGGTAGTTTATGCCAAGGGTAAATATACACTTGATCTTAGCCAAAAGGCCAGGAAGCGATATGCCAAGGGTAAATACAGATGAAGGGGGAAAAACAGGCGAAAGGCCAGAGCTATGCATTTAGGGTATGGGGGATTCAGAAGATACGTAAATGTTACATAAGACATCTGAAACATGGTTCCTCTGTGGCTGACAGGCCCAATCTGTGCGCTGAGAACAGCTTGCATGAGGAGGAGGAGAACAGATGAGAAGGGATGAGGGAGGAGTTCTTACAGGAACTTCAGAAAGCCTGACTGATTCACTTCTAAAGCTGTTCAAAGCTATCAAACTGTGAGCATTTGCTAGAGAAGTTTCAATGCCAACCACTTTTGTTAAATGAGCACTGGACCCCAAGGGCGCCCGGGGTCCCATCTTTCTTTCTTGCTGCTTCTCTTATTCGCAAGCCCCTCAGGCCTGAAGTCTTCAAGAATCAACACCTGCCATTTCACTCTGTTCATTAGTTCATTCCCGGGCCCACTGTACAAACGCTTCACTCAGGAATCTGCCATTTAGCCTTTTCTCTGGAGGGGGGCGGGGCTCACGCAGGGTCTCTAACCTTGGCTATCAGAGACCTTGTTCTCTAGGCCATCGCTACAATCTCTATTCTCCTCTTTCACCTGAGCACTTCTGAAGAAAAGCCCAGGAGAAGCAGGTGAGGCCCAGCAGGACGGGATGCTCATCGGCTGCACTTAGCTCTGGCCTCCGCTGTCTGGGCCTGGCTTCGTCCTCGGATCGGCCCTGGATCTTCTCTCTTTGTAAAGCTCCCCAGGTAACTAAGTTGCAATTCCCCACCCCAACCCCCGTCTTCTGCTCAGGTCAGCCAGCCTGACATTTCGGGGACACCTACTCTCATTCGCCTCTTTGCCACTACTCAAGCCCTCTCATTCTGGGGAATCTAAAAGCAAAATGATGATTTGTATTTCTTTATGGAAACAACTGATCTCCTTCTCATGGGTGGCTGTTAGCAGAGTGTTCATGGCATAAAAGGACTCTTCGCTAAGCCTGTCAGCAGTTGGCAGACAGCTGGCATTACCTCTGACAGTCCAGCACTGGGTGAGGATAGAATCCTTTTCGGCACTGGAATGCCTTTCATCCTCAGAGTTGAAAGCTTTGTGGAAATTAGGCCAGGGCTCGTGAAACAATTCAAGCCTGGTCACAAACACCCAAAGTCTGTGCTAAAGCCTCTTTGTATTATACTTCCTTTAGCCGGTGTTTTGGTGTCCTTGACTCAGCTAAAAGGCTTGGAGAAAAACCTTTTCACAAGTGACATGCACAGATAAGTTAAATCCCCTGAAACTCAGTACCATGTGGTGCCTCTGTACAGTCTGATGTGCTCCATTGATCCACGGATTCTGAAGGAGTTCAGATCTGTGGGGACAAAAGCTGGTCCAGAGGACAGCGTCGTAAAACCTTCGGCCCCACGCAGATTTCCCCAGCCCCTTGTCCTCCTGCGTCACACAGAGAAGTCCGTGGGGAATGCTGCCGTGGCTCTGTGCAGACTGAGGGCTCGGGGTCGCTTTAGTGACCCGGGAAAGTCCTGTGGTACCCAAATTCTTGTCTCCAAATTCTATTAAGGAATCACTTATAATCACAATTTTAAGTCTCGATACCTCCTCTTTTCAAGTAGTCTGACTTCCTGGGTTTGTTCGAATCTCATCAGGAGGGCCCTGCAGGTGAGGTCACTCTGCTGGAGATTAGAATTTTCCCAGCGTTTTGTCCCTAGGGTGTTATGCCCTGTCGTTGCAGACACTGACGTTTCAGCATTTCACGGAAGGAGGCTTTGGTTTGGGGAGGGATGGCTCTGAATTTATCTCCTAAATTCGCTGGAGATTCTTTCCAATATTCTAATTCCTGCACAGTTACTAACAGCCACTTCTCTGTCTCACTGTACACCCTTCTCCCCTGCACTACTGACACTGTCTACGCATTCATAAATTCCATTTCACTGTCCCCGCCATCAGATTTTTATCTGCCCACACACCATTCCTCTGAGCCGTTATGGCCTTACCTGGCCCAGACGTGGTTCATCTTCGGGACATGTCACGACATGGAATCCACAGGGCAGCAGAGCCCTGGCTGTTACATTCAGAGAACTGAGGGGCTGCTGAGCCAAATGTTATTACTATTATTGTTATTATTATTTTTAAAAATCCTCACCTGAGGATATGTTCATTGATTTTTAGAGAGAAAGGGCGGGGCGGGGGACACAGAGAGGGAGACTGAGTGACTGCCTCCTGCATGTGCCCTGACCGGGGACTGATCCCGCAGCCTTTTGGCGTATGGGGCCATGTTCCGACCAACTGAGCCACGAGGCCAGGGCTCAATTACATTTTCAATTCACTGCTGCCTTCCCTCTGAGATCACCACGTTGTTCTCAGACCCCATTCTGTGACTGACTTCCTGGCAATTACCCTATATGGTAAAGTAAAGCAGTCACGACAAGCCTTATGGAGGCCAAAACAGGCCCCAAATTCCTGGCACGCTGGTTGTGTTGAGATAAAGCTCTTGCTCTCAGTTGCTGGCTTTGCCATGGTGCCTGATAATGGACCGGTTATAGTCTTTGTAGAGCTGTTTTCCAAATATTAACTAGTTCTGCACCAGTTTCAACAGATGTTACTTTCAGGTAATGAAAGAAATATAATTAGCTTTCAATTCTGGTTTTCTATTCTGAGTTGCTAGTTGGCAACTTTTTCCCGTTCCAGAGATGGTACAAGCTACAGGGGGACTTACGTGCTCTGCAATCATTTTTGCTTGGATCCTTAAACGGATCTACCCTCTTCCCCACCTGTGCACCCCAAGTCTACTCTCAGGCAGTCAACAGACTGGTAGGCTGGGGCCCAGGCGAGTGTCCTTCGTTTGAAAAGTTGCCTCTAGATAAGCACTTCTCAAAGTGTGGTCCTGGCTAGGGAGCAGGACCTGGGAAGCTAGTTAGAAATGCAAATCCTCGGTCCCAGCCCAGACCTACCAAATCGGGAATTCTGGGCGCGGCCCAGGATGCCTTCCAGACGAGGAAGAGAGCCGGCCCACGGCCGCACACTCTTGGTTGAGGCTTTGTCTTCCCTCCTTCAGCCTTTTAAGAATCACTGTTCTGGAACGGTGGCTCTCAGCCCTGGCTACATCTTAGAATCACCTGGGAGGCGGGGGGAGTTCACAGACCTCGGACACCTTGGCTCCACCCCCAGAGGTTCTGATTTCACTCCTCCGCCAGGGGCCCAATAGCAGCTGCTCCGGCGACTCTAACGGACCGCCAGGGTTCAAAACCACTCACGCTCTTCGCTTTCCAGATTTTGGCAGCCTTGTAAGTAACCACGTTTGTTCCCCATTGCCTCCTTCCAGCACAGAAGTAATTGATTCCCTGTGGTTCATCATGATCACGTATCAGCCAGAGAGACACAGGATGTAGGACAGAGCCTTGCCAGAGGGGAGACTTGGATTTCTACCTCCTCGCACCTCGCCAACTGCAAAACTTTGTAAATCCTCTCATCTTTCTAGGCCTCAGTTACCTCATCTCTAAAACAGAAATTAGAGTAATAAGTTTTTCTTTTCTTCAAGTCAGAGAGGCAGCTGATAGTCTTTTAAAGTCTTTTCTAGCAGAAAAATAAAATCTTAGAGCCTAAGAGCTTTTAAAAAGTTGGAACTTGTCTTCAGCATAGAATTGCTAATATTGATTTTACTCCCTCAAGGACCCGCGGAAAATATTGTGAGCTGGTCAATTTTGTGTTTTTTTCAGTATTTACAAATATGAGTCAAGTATGAAAGAACTTGGTACTCAGGCAAACAGATGCCCAAAAGGAAGCCCTTACAGTGGTTTGTATTGTTCCTCTGCCCTCAAATGTTCCTATGGGCACTCAGCAGTCTCTCTCAGGAGAGTAGCCCACTTCCACGTTCAACCTGACTCCTTCACGTTCAAGGACATCCACTACCCTCACTTCCACCCAGCGGTCCACATTTCCTCCTAATGCCTCTTTTGCTTTTCTTTTTGTCTCTGAAAAAGTTGTACAATAATAAGCCTGTGATGAGTCTTCATGGAGCTCATCCGCACCACCCCACCAATGTGTCACCCCACCAGGCTGCCAAGTCAAGGAGGTCAGGAAGGTGAAAGTGAATAGGCTGATTGTGTGTTGAGTTAGTTCCCTCTTCTTTCCTTTCCCTCCTTGTTCTTTTTCTTCTTCTTCCTCTCCTCCTCCTTCCTTCCTTCTTCCTTCTTTCTTTTTTCTTTTTCTCCTCCTCCTCCTGCCTCTCCTCCTTCTCCTCCTTCCCTTCCTCCTCCTCCTCCTTTCTCCTTCCTCTTTGTTCTTCTTGCTTCTTATTGGTATACTCACTTTCTTCTTCCTAGAAAACAAAAGAGTTTTGCATGCCTCTCCCACCCACCTCCCAAGAGTAAGTAATGAGATTAGGAGACTGAGGGAAGACGGTAGTCTGTTTCAAGATGATATCGTATCAACAATATTGTGTAAACAGCCAAGTAAATTAGTAATATCTAGGAATCCTTCAGAAAGAAAAACCATAAAAGGAACCCAGGAAGTCTGCCAGAGAACACAGCCAGGTCTTCCCAGCTGTGGCCCTCTGGGGACAATGTCACTGGTCACAGTGGGGACAGTGCTGTTGGTTTTTATACTTTGGTATTCCACCTTTGACTCTTATGCCCACACCCTACTCCCTTGCTATAATCAGAGAATCCCCCTTTCCTAGAGACGTACAGGAAAAGCCCTTCACAGCCAGTGAGCCGTATAGGTTCTAAATCCTTTAGTGCTTTCTCAGCTTGAGTTTGGGAGACTCAAGCGAAGCTGTCTGGGAACCGTCATCATGCCGCTTATTGGGTGTTCTGACCAAGACGAGTGCCTTTTATTCAATTTTACAAGTCTGCTGCTGGGACTTGTTTTCTGAATTCCAGGTCTGCAGTCCCACCAAGACACCCGGAAGTTTCGCAGGGAGGTAGGTGAGTGTTTAGAAGTGTAGATTCCACAGATGAATTCTTGGAGTTCCTACAGCTTTTATGATGAAAGGGATTTTGATGTACCGTTTAGTCTTTTGGTTGGGTCTTTGATTCTTTTTTTTTTTTTTCTAATTGAAGGGATGTTTTAACTTTTGTCGTTAAACCCTGTGGAGACACAGTCACCTCCAAGGCTTCTCCATCATTTTGGTTTTATAACATGTGCATCACATCTTTTTTTAAAAAAGATTTTATTTATTTGTTTTTAGAGAGAGGGCAAGGGAGAGAGAAAGAGAGGGAGAGAAACAACAATGTGAGAGAGACACATTGATCAGTTGCCTCTCATAAGCACCCCAACTGGGGATCAAACCCACACCCCAGGCAGGTGCCCTGACTGGGAATAAAACCGTAGACCTTTCACTTTTTGGGACAATGCCCAACCAACTGAGCCACACTGGTCAGGGCACAGGACATCTCTTTAAGGCTTCTGAGGCAATAAGCTTGCGGTACAATCCTGCAATGAGCAGAACCTGCCGGTGGAGAGAGAAAACTGGTCTGGCTTGTATGGTTTGAGGGTTTTGGAACTGCCCGAGCCCCAAATTTCTCTCTCCCGTCCTATTCATACCTGAAACTTAACCCTCCTGGTTAGTGACTTACATATCCTAAAGTGCAAATACCCCAGGAGAAATCAACTTTTTAATTTTGCCTGAATGATACTTGATTTATCAGGTCCTTCTCAATATGGCATCCTGATGAGGGCAGTTTTAGGGAGTGGGCAAGAGCTTTGTCCATAGAAAGCTGGCATGAGATAGGGCCCTGCTCAGCCAGGGAAGTGCGAACGTGCCTTCGTTTAATCCTTACAACCACCCTAAGCTATTGTTAACCCTCTCTTACATATCCCAAACTCAGAAAGGTTAAGAAACTTGCCAAGGATAATTCTCCCCTCTCCCCAAATTGGCAATTATTCCTTTGCTACCATCCCATTATTCCTTATGCCCCACCCCCACCCATCACCTGTTTCTTTATTTCTCTGCTGATGTGCTCTGTCTCTCCAATTCTTCTGTTCTCTCCTAAAACCACTTCAGTCGGGCTTTTGCCCTCATTAATACTGTCAGCGTCATCAATGACGCCCCCTCTGCGCCCGTCAGTTCCCGGTCTTGTTTTCACTTGACCTATCAGCAATATTTGACACATACCCTCTTTGGGACACTTTTAAAATTTGGTTTCCAATTAAATCTCTTGATTTTCTTCCTACTTCAGTGGTTGTTCCTTCCTGGTCTTTTATGCGAATGTCTCCCTTTTTTGTCCTTTTAATATAGGAGTGTTATTTTTTTTTTCTTCCTCCATCCACCCGCTACCTTGGTAATCTCATGGCTCTAAGTAGCCTTTACATGCTGACAACTCTCAAGTTTCTGTCTCTTGCCTGGACCTTTGCTGAACCCCATCTATCCATCGGGGCCCAGTTGGGAGACAGATACCACACAGTAATTTGATCATGGTCAGTTTAATGTAATTGTAACAGGGGACTGGAGTAATGGAGGATTGGCTAGCAATTATGTAATAAAACTCTAAAGAACACAGGGAGAGCAGCTACAGGGAACAGCCGCTACCCCCAGGGCTGAGACACAGGGCCCAAGGAGGGAATAAATCTGGAAGAGGTGACCCCTATTCACACCTAGGGCTGAGATGCAGCTGAATTGGAGAGGTTACAGCTATGGCCCATGGGATGGTGGAGTTGGCTGAGCTGCTGCATCAGTGGGACTCACTGAGAACTGGCCCTGCTGGGCGCTGGGGGATGCTGTCTGCTGGTTGGGGCTGCACTTTGAACTTGCTGCAAAGCCACATGAGAGGGCACTGGGGAATGCCATCCGTGAGGATGTGTCTAGTGCTGCGGGCTGCCAGATACCGGCTGTGCCCACTGTAGGAGCTGGGCACTGCAGACACTGTGCACACTGCAGATGCCTGCCAGAAAGAGTTCATCAGAGTCAGGGAGAGGACCCCCTTCCTCCTGTAGCATCGCTGCAATGCACTGTGCTGAGAAGCTTGGTATCATGCCAGAGGGCAAAGTAAAATAATTTTTAGGGTTTGGTTGCATTATCACAGATCGGGCAATGAAAGGTGGAGTTGGAGCTGAGATGCAATTACTTGATAACTGGTATACTCCGATTTGTGATCAGTCATCTACCTGTTTGAAAAGCTTACCTGCGGAAGGAGGAGTCCTCTTGAGCAGAGGGGCAATGAGGGAGACAGGAGACACACACGTGTTGACTCGGGCGTATTCAGGTTGTCCAGAACGAGGTGTGCCTGGTATGTACGTGTAAAGCGGATATTAAAACATCAAAGTTGCAGAATGTAGAAACATGGTTAACACAGTCCCTTGCTCGAATTTCTGCAATGGCTCTTAACAGGTATCCCAGTTTCTACCCATGTCCCTCTGAAGGCCATTTTCAACATAGCAACAAGTGTCAGTCAAATCATGTCATTCCTCTCCTCCAAACTCCCCCTTTCACTCAGAGAAAAGGCCAAAGCTCTCACAGGCACCAGTCTGATCCCACCATCCCATCATTAATCTGCCTCCTGCCATTAGCACCCTGCCCTACTCTCGCTCCACTCCAAACACATGGGCCTGCTTGTCATTCTTCAAGTAAACAGAGACGTGCAGCCTCACCCTAAATACTCAACCAGCAATTACCCTCATCTAAGATTTCTTCTTTTCAAAATATAAATTTACTTATTCATTACATACATTATTTATTGTACATTTACCCCCACTGGAATGTGTGCTCCGTAAGGGTAGGAATATCTTATTTAGTATATTTTATTTATTTATTTATCTATCTATTCATTTATATGGACATATCCTAAACACTTAGTAAAGTGCTGGGAACATACTAGGAGCTCAGCCGTATTAGCTGAAAATTGAAAATCTGGTGTGTGTCCTCAACAAAAAGCTGTATCCTGCGGCCACACTTCCACTCATTCCATGGCTAACAGAAAGCCACTTCTTTCCCTGTGAAAAGCTTGTGCTTGTATTGAAGTCTCTTCCTAAGTGCCTGCTTCTTATCTGGGGAGCTTCTCTGGCCCCCTCAGTGGCTCCAGCCTCTCTGTGAATTCATGCGGGGTCTACATGCTCCCCCTTACTTCCAACCCCCCTCTTCCCAAGCCCTGGGCCTATTGTATACACAGAATAAGAGAAGAGGTCCCTCTCCACAGATGCTCAGTTGATCAAGCTACTGGGTGTGGATGTCACACATAAGTAATCATGGTGATCATAGCACTTTACATATTTATTTTATTTAATCCTCACGATAGCCCTATGAGGCTAATAGTTCCATTGTTTCCATTTTACAGAAGAGACAAACGAGGCATTGCAAAATTATTTGCCTAATTAGCAGACTGAGAGGCCAAAATGTGTCTGTCTCCTGTTGCCAGAGAGTTCTGTGTTATGAAAATGACAGTTACTGATTTGGAGGAAGCTAAACCCAACTTGAAGTGGAATTAAAAATTGGTTTTGAGCTAAATTAGAGACATGGGAGTCAAATGTGATTTTCCAGAGCAAACCACCCTTCATCAGTCTTAATAGGCTCAAATGGAGCCAAAATAGCCTGACATCCTCCTGAGCTCCCTCAAGATCGGTGAGCATCGTCTCGGGCTCCCGTTTCTATACCAATTGTGCCACCTCTAGGCGTTGCCCGTCAGTGCTTTCCCATCGCTCTCGGCAAATCCCCATTGCGTCGCTTTTTATGATCCCTCCCAGTGTGAGTGCATTTTCCTCTGACCCCTACACATTAAAGCATCAGATCTCTGTGTGGCTTTCTGGATTCATTTGTGTCCCTTTCAGTAGACTATAAGCTCCTTGAGGGTAGGGACAAGGATTCCCAGCGCTTGGCATATGGTAGGAACTCAAAATATCTGTTAAAGAATGAATGCTTCCAGCTCCCTGTGGCCCCTTCTATCAAATTCTATCAAATCACACTTTCTGGAGAGGAGCTGATAAACTCCTACATACCAGGACAGGAATGATTGATTTGGTTGAAAGTATTGCTCTTTCTAGGGCTCCTGCTTTCTAGTAGAAAAGGGTCTTAAGCCAAAGGAATGGCTTTTCAGGACAGAACGGGGCAGAGGAGAGATGGGGGGAACTGGGGAAGCCTGCCTGGCAAATCCTACCGTGTGGATGGACATCTGCCCTGTGTGTGCGCGAAGCAGGTGCTCGCGAAGCAGGACGGAGCTCAGCATGTCCCCCTTATTTCCTCAGAGAAGGAAACACCTGCAAGTGAACAAAGAACTTTGCATTTTTTCCCCTCTTTTACTCTATCAAACTCCACTTCCCCCCCATTTTTAAGTTTTACATAGGCCTTGCAAAGTTTTGATCTTTTTTTTTTTTGGTTTGATTTTTGTTTTTCTCTGAGAAATGCCGCTTCTCCTAGAACTTTTCCCCCTTATTCCTCAATAGCAGCTCTTTGATGTCAGATCTGGAATAAGGCCAAAGGCTTGTCTTTCAGCTGAAAAATCAGGCATTTTTCATAAGTGACAAGGAGTAAAGCAGCGTGGAAGCCTGGCTTATTACATGGACCTCAGGATCCTTTGCTGTATCAAATGTACGTGCAAACGATGCATCCGCAATACCTAAGAGCAGGTTTCAAGCGAAATTATTCCACACTCCATCTGTTCTTCATGCTTTTGTGCTCTTCCTGTACTCAGAGCAGTGGTTTGGCCCAAGCCCAAGAAGTGAAGACGATCTTATTTCTTAAGTCTTAGCAAGTTTCTCCATCCTCTTTCTCCCCCTGTTCATTCTCCTCCTCCCATTTCCTCTTCTCCCACCTCCCTCCTCCCCTTCCACCTTCTCCCTCTTCACTATATTTTAATCATGATCATCAGTGGAGCTACTGGCGGACTTAAAGGTGTAGCTCCTCCATGTTTTAATAATTGCCTTGGATGTTCATTTGCTTTTTAAAAGGAACATATCTAAAATCCTACAGGCCCTCATGTCTCTGTCATGAACTCTACTGTAGTGATTCTCAAGCAAGCTTGAGACAAAGGACCAGCTTTAAAAAAAAAAGTCTAATCTGCTGTGAACTTAACTTTTCCCAAATATAATAAATATGAATTACTAGAAAAAAAATGAAATCAGTCAAACAACGTATAAGTCTCCAATTTTTCAATTTTTATTATTAGATTCAGCAGGCACAAAGTTACTGTCGAATTGCTGTATAAGTGTCTAAATGCTTGCTCTGAATTTCTGTACTTAACTTGTTGCAAACCTGTAACAAATAGTTCCTTGACCAGCAGTCGTCTGGGGGCCACACTCTAAGTGGCTCTGCTCCAGCAAACCAAAGCATCTTGGTTTAAAGATCAAAACATCTCTAAGTTCTCCATCTCACACTAATCTAAACAAGCTAACAAAATTCTCTATGCGCCAAAGAGCAAACGTGCATGTACCTGTCTGCGCGCGCGCGCACACACACACACACAAGCTCCAATAACAATACCACTTCCCAGGGAGGTAACAGAATGGAACGGTTAAGTATGTGGACTCTGAAGCCAGATATCAACATTTACAAGTTGTAGCCACTTGAACCCATTTCCTAGAAAACGGGAATGGTAATAAAAACACCAACTTCTTCAAATGAAGACAATGAAATGGCACGCAGCTCTTAGAACAGCAGGCGCTCAATAAATTTAGCTATTATTATTCTTTTTTCCTGGAGGGAATAGAGATCCCTGTTGCCTTGCTCAGCATTTCCATCTGCAAAAAGTTGGATTTGTGGTTCACCTAGCAAGCCAGGACCAGTCTTCTCTTTCCAGCTACTTGGTGGAGGTAGAATCCTAAGTGCCCATTAGTAAGGTAGTTCCCCTTAGTTCAGGGTGAGGAACATCCCAACCACCTACCTTTGCTGCCCTCTGCTGCTGCTATTGAGAATTACATTGAGCTGAATTTCTGTGGGAAGACAGGCAAACATCTAATATGTACTTTCTTCAGGATTCAATTGAATGTCCTAGAATTTGTTTTCCACAGTGCCTTTAACATCATAGCTTTGCATTTTTACATGGCATTCAACCTATTACTGCTTCTGGACACTGGCATCAAATGCAGATCTTTGTCACTCAAGCTTAGCCTACTTGCAATTGAACATGGCAAGATCTCAAACCTGCCCTTAACTGACTTCCTCCATCTCTCAGATGGTCAAACCTGAGTCCCATGTTAACTATGACCTCTTGTGTTCTCTCGGTTGCCCAAATTCATGCCTCCCTCCTTCTGCAAGCTTTCGTTTAGCAGCTCCAGAGAGACCCTCCTGCTCCAAGTCTCTCCCCTTTACAGGTCTTTGAGATCCATTGTTCTAAAGTTTCTCTCTAATCTGAGCCACCTCTCCACTGTCCACATTTGGTCCAAGTTCCTCTGGCCTTCTACATCTGACCTTTCCTGCTCTCCAGCCTGATCTCTCATGACGCCCATGCAGCTGCTCCAAGCCGGCTCCCATTCTCTATACACACACGTCATTTCCTTTATGGTTTAGCGGGTGCTGTTTCTTTTGTCAAAAATACCCTCTTTTCTACAGAGATCTTCACTGCTCAGCTCAAATGCTGTTTCCTCCATAGCCTCTGGTCTTACCACTCCAGGAAAACAGTACCTCAACATCTAAACATTTATGTACTTTTCAGGTTGCTCTCATCAAATGCATTATTACTTCAGTAAATTCCTTTTTAAATTTTTTCCTGATAAAACGTTTTGTTGAAATTTTGGGACTCAATAAAGAAAATGATAAGATTATAAATAATATTTGGCCCTCTGCTTCTAACCATGATGCAGAACAAGGGCAGCTTTATCTCTCGCCTAAAACAACAACAAAAAAAATGGAGAAAATATATGAAACAATCGTTTGCAAGCCATTGGAGCTATCAGGCAACAAAAGACAGTGATTCCATGGCAGGGGGAAACAAATGAGATGCGCCCTACGGTTCTTCCCGCTTACTACCTTGAGAGAGTGTCTAAGCTGTGGTGCAGGGAAGGGGAGCTCGTGTGGAGCCTGCTGGGCTCCCTGAGTTGAGGAGAACAAACTGAGAGCAGGGAAGCGACAGCGAGGGTTCATAGGATGGAGGATTGGTGAGAACCGCCCGGAGAGCAAACCCCAGAGATCCAGAGTCCCCTTCGAGTTTTCAGTAGAGTGCATTCAGGAAGGAAATAATCTGAAGCTGGGGGAAGGATCACTCAAAAGGATTAGAGAAAATCGTGGCCAATGGGTTGGGGGAAAATTAGTGCCCTTTCCCACCAGCCAGACTGGGAAGCCTCATAGTTCACGGAGCATCAGGCACAGTACTCAGAAGGGACTTGCCTCGGTAATGGGGGTTAATCAGCCCTGAAATAAACATGTCCCTGGTTCCATCTAGCAAATCTTAAAAGGAAAACCCAAAAGGATCAAGCTGTTTCCAAGTAACTGAATGGCCTTTCAGAACAAAGCTCATGAATATTTACAGGGATACAATTATATTCAACACCCAAAAAGTAAAGTTCACAAAGTCTGGCATCCAATAAAAAAATCACCAGGCATGCAAAGAAGGAAAAAAACACTACCCATAATAAGCGGAAAAAAAAAAAAGGATCAACTGAAACTGACCCAGAAATGACACAGATGATAAAATTACCAGACAAGGACATTAAAAGTTATTATAACACTATTTCTTACATTAAAAAATTAGAGGCACAGGAGATTAAAAAACAATACCACATTTGAAATTCTAGTCTGAGACAGGCTGCACACTTTAAATATATACAATTTCATTTGTCAATTATACTTCAATAAAGGCGGAGAAAAAATTGACAGAATAAGCAGACAGAAATCAGTAAGGATGTAGAAGACTTAACTGATAGAATCAGCCAACTTGACCTGATTGACGTGTATAAAATCCTCCCCTGACAATAGCAGGATACACTTTAAGAAAACATGGAACATTTCACAAGATGTTCTCAACAGTTTCAAAAGAATTCAAATCATAAGAAATATATTATCTGACTACAATGGAATTAAATTAAAAATTAAAAAAAA